>JAUMHL010000015.1:22483967-22538534 GCA_032362345.1 Sandelia bainsii
TATGCAGCTGACCTGACACACCGGGGGCAACTTGGGGTTCAGTGTCTTGCCCAAGGACACTTTGACATATGACTGGACGAGGCGGGAATCGAGCCGCCCCACGTGTGCTGTGGTGCTGAACAGAAATCTGTTGTAACATAGCTTTATGATGAATCTTTTAATTTGCTCAATTCTTCTTTGCATTATTTGCAAGTATTTGCATTGTCTGAACTTCAGGGCGTTTCTGGGTGTGTCTACACAGTGCTGCCCACTGTATTCTCTTCTTTCATTTTTGCAGCCATGTTTTAATCAGTAATGTGTTAAAATGTTGTTTGATCAAGACCACATGATGCTTTTCTTCCATGTACTTGTGCAAAAGTGTCACATTTACACAATTTGGCTGCTTAGTGTCTAAAGACAGCTGCAATTCTTTGTAAACATCCATCTTAAAGCCAATTTTCCCATACATCATATCTGCAGGCTCCTGGAGCTTCTCAAATTAAAAGGGTTCACCCTCTTGTACATGGATACTATGTACATTTCTGCTGCCTACTAGACTTAATGAATCTTTCTGACAATAACTGCCCAGATATCTTGCTTGGAGCAGATCAAAAGTGACCAAAAGTACAGGCTGAAGTTTCCATTTCATTATTTTTGTCAATGTATTTCTTTGGAAATGAGACCCTGCATATTTCTATAAAAAAGTAACACAGTAAGATTTCCATTCTATCAGTTAAAGCTCTCCAGCACATTTCCTGTAATTACCTGTGGCATCTTTCTCTGTGGCCATAGACCTGGCGTTGAGCTCCTGCAGTTTCCAATGTAACTTGTCCAGTTTGCGGTTCGAGGCCTTGAGCTGACCCTCCACGTCCGCTGCGCTCTTGCGATTGGTGACGGCCCGCCGCATCCTCTCAGCTGCTTCCTTGATCTTCAGCTCGCGCTGGATCTCCTGTCTGAGTAGACTACGAGCATTTTCCAAATGCTGCTGAAACTGTGGATCAAGTATATCACCTTCATCCAGACCCTGTAGGCTGCCGCTCTGAAAGACACAAAACAGCTTCAATCTCTGATCACGTTACTATAATTCTTTATGTATCATGTTACAATATTGGCCCAGGTATCTCTGTCATGTCTGTAAAACAGGCTAATATCAGTTATCACAGGGTTTCAACTATCTCCTATCTCAAACCTACCTGTGATTCTTGCATTAAGAATACATATAGATATGGGAAACTAAAAAGTTCTCTATAAAAATAAGTAAAATATCTGGCTGAGACAGCTAATTCTAAAAACAAGAGATTTAAAAGGCAGCTACAACATTATAAGGCTGGTAATGAGAGAGCTCAGTGCTGTCAAACAATACTGACAGGATCTGAGAGCACCTCCAATACAAAGAAGAGCAACCATTAACTACACTTCCACCAAACTATCTGACAAAAGACTGACAACAACAATCATCTACATCTACTATTGAAAATATTAAATATGAATCAACCACAGGTTGTCGCCACCAAAAAACAAAGGCCCACACCACCTGACTAGAGGAAGGACTGCTGAGGAAGTCCATCTTAGCAGTGCCACCTATACCGACAGCAGATCAACAAACAACTTTAAACATAATTTAAAGAAGCCTTCTGAGCCTCAGTTAGACAAGTTATCTTCATTACTGAGAATTCTGTTGAACAAGACACAGTCTTTTATTTCTACTATCTTGTCAGGCATCACCATCAAACAGTACATTAAGTGTACCAGCTGCTTTGTTACAACAAACATACATGATACACACATGTTGTTTGGAGTAGTTTAGGCACACTTTCATCTGCAGGCCTGGCCGTTAACACATAATATCAAATCCATATATATCACAAGTCAGCAAATCTATTGATAATCAATAATCACTGACATCAAGCTCAAATACCAAACACAGCATCATTTCAGCTTCTTATATTTGAATGCTTTGGAACAGAACAGGTCATTTTCATGACACCACCTTGGGCTTGGTGATAGGTATGTCCTGACATTATAGAAGAAATCATTACAGCAGCACTGAAAAACACGATCAGAGAGTTCATCATTAATCTAAATGATTCCTCTGACTGAATTCACATCACAGACAATATGGTAACAATCAATAAAAAAATATAACTGTGTGTATAATAGCAAAATTAATATGTTTGGGTTTAGGTCTTTTGGTCACACATGCAAAGCTGTGATTGTCATTTCATGCACCAAACAACACTACTAACTACTAGATGACTACTCCCTTTGCTGTAAGTGACTTTGCTATGGGCACATGCAAAATAAGAGCTGCTGAGGTTGGCTGTCCTTTGTCTTTTCCAGCATTTTCCCGGTATTATATGATGAGCTGAGGCAAACAAACACACCTACTGCCAATCAAAACAAGCAGGCCTTTAATATCCCAGGAAGTGGTGTCAAACCCAGAGGCCATTAAAATAACAACTCGTAATATATGAATATACATCTATATCAATCACAGTGACCAGCTTCATTAGACTTCAACGTCTGTTATGTTTTTGTTCTATCTGAAGAATGATTTAGTGCAAGAAGATGCCACATTATAGACTACATTAAGTCTTCTTCTTTCACCTGTACAGAGACTTTTGGAGAGTTTTCCAAACGAAGAAGTGGCTACAGAAACGTACCTGGCTGTTGGGATGATTACAGTAAACGTTTTAACGTTTGTCTGTCTGCCACAAACACTGATGATGAACTATGTGGAGAAGCGAACAAGACAAACAGGAAAATCCAGTGCACGAAGTATCAACCACCCGTATTTAACTAACGTGAAAGTCCAGTGTCAGCTGGCGTAAAGTTGGTACCGAACGTCTCTATTATAAGTATTCAAATTCACTTCAGAAACTTGACGACTGGAGGCATTTCATTTACCTGTAAAGTTAAACCCGACATGGTGGCTGTCACTTGGCTGTGCTGGACATTCACACAGCGCAAACGTCCGCCTCGCCTGCCGACGCTCTTCTCCGGTCAGAAAGTGGGTGAAACGGCTCCAGGAGGAATGCTACAGCTAGCTGAGGTCAATTGACAGCGGCATGTGAAATTCAGCGTCTCCTAAAGCTGCTCACGGGCTAGCTCCATAGCGGCGTTGTTGTCTTCATGGTGGAAACTAATCTCACTAAAAGTTTGAATTGAGTTAATCTGGGAGTTAACGCGAAACCGACGTCAGTAGGCGGCGGCGTGATTGGTTATCAGTTGGTGATGAAAGAGAGGTGCAGGAACCAATCACATTCGAGTTTTCGATGCACCTGCTAAGGTAAAGCATCCACGTAGCCTGTGGACTGACAAGCCTACAGAGGACTGAAACGAGGACTGAGACAAGCCCACAGAGGACTGAAACAAGCCGACAGAGGACTGAAACGAGGACTGAGACAAGCCCACAGAGGACTGAAACAAGCCGACAGAGGACTGAACCGAGGACTGAGACAAGCCCACAGAGGAATGAAACAAGCCTACAGAGGACTGAAACAAGCCTACAGAGGACTGAAACAAGCCTACAGAGGACTGAGACAAGCCTACAGAGGACTGAAACGAGGACTGAAACAAGCCTACAGAGGACTGAAACAAGCCCACAGTAATTGCCAGTAATTCACGTGCTGTAGCCTCTGTTTTCCATATCCAACGTCCAAGTCCAATCACATGTGCCTCAGACTATGATGACATATTAAATAATGATAGACAAATAAAATATACAAATACACATCTTTCCCCAACCGCGTCCCACACTACCACAGATTCTGGTTACCTCAGTTGGTTAGAGGTTGGTGCTAATGATGCCAAGGAGTTTGATCCCCATATGGGCCAAGTTTAACGTTTTTTGTCAGGAGAGAAAGGAGGCCTAAAGGAATCAAAGCCTTCAGCAGAATAACACCAGGAGGTTGAGTAGAGCCATGAGGACCATCACTGGCTACAAAGCCAGCAGCCAGGTAAATGAGGGGACAGTGGATTGGGCCTATGAATTTAACAGTTTTTTAAAAATAGATTCCAGGTTGAGCCTCAGAGCCACCCCCACCTCAGCTCCACCACAGGCTCCTCTGTCCCTCCCCCACACGACTCAGCCACCACCCATGTGAGGATCTTCTCAGCAGATCAGGTGAGGAGAGAGCTGAACAGGCTTCACCCCGCAAAGGCTGCAGGGCCAGATGGAGTCAACCCAAGGGTGCTGAAAGCCTGTGGCCCCCAGCTCTGTGGTGTTCTCCTACACATCTTTAACCTTAGCCTGTGTCTGGAGAAAGGTCCTTTTGGGTAGAAAAAGTTGTGCCTATTTCCCATGAATAAAAATTCAAGTCCCAGTGTCCTCAGTGACCACAGACCAGTGGCTCTGACCTCAGGTTGTGTCAGAATACAAATACTTGGGTAAACTGGTCTACAACACTACTATAACTACATTATTATATAAAAAGGCCCAGAGCCAGTTGTCAATAAGCCAGTTTTAATAATAGAGTAAAGTAGTTTGTGCACCCCATGACCGTGAACAGGAGAGTGCAACTGCAGAAAATGTAAGACTGAATGAAAGTTGTTTAAAAAAGTGACTATGCAACAGGCTTATAAGTGGGTTTCAAGAGTAAACATAATTTACAGAACATATTGTTGTCATATTTTTGTGCACCTTCCAGCCTTAACTTGAGGGTAATGCACATAACATCACATAATATCAGGTCTGTACGTGATTTACCTGTAAGCTACATGAAACACAACCAACCACAGTAAAACACTGCTTACATGTATCAGTAATGACATTTCAACAATTATATTTATATAATAGTATAACGGTCACAGAGGACACTTGGCTGAATCATAGGTTGTGAACATTACTTGTGATGGAATATTTGTGAGTGAATCTAAATACTTCCTCCTGGGCTGCCACAGTACAATGTTGGTATATGGAGTACTGTATTGTTGTTACACACACCCAAAATACACAAATGAAGGACATAAACTAAATACATGAAGTCTAATGAAATAAAATCCATGTGGTTATAATGTATCAGACTGAGTTTTCTTTTCATCACTCAGGCATCTCAAACATTTGACAAAAGTCTTCACGTTACACCATTTGCATTCATGAATGAGATATTTTAAAATGTTGTGTACTTCTTTTGCTGTAGGTGTGATAGGGAACTGTACCTTTTCTGTTTAGTATTGCATTACAGCAATGAGGCAGTACACACACATACTGTATATAAGAACAGATTAGGTTTGTGAAATAGGTCACATTTTTTTTGCAATTAAAAGAAGGGTATGGATTAAATATCATATTATTAAGGCACCATAATTTAAATGTATTGTAACAGCAAAGCTAATTCATGTGTTTTTGTTGCACCATGAAGACATTCAGGTTTAAAATCAGAAAATGAATTTCAAATTTCTATTTGATGCCATGTAAACCTTCATACAGTAGACAACAGAAAACACAATATTCTTTATGTCAGATGACCACATTTTAAGTGAGCACAAATATTGGAACAGATAGTTGTAATGTATATTAAAGGAAATTGAAGTGTGAATTTGGTTGCAAATCCCGTGTTTGCATCAAGCCTGTGACTCACTGGCATCGGGACATTGTTGGTTTCTCCTATTGCTTTTTCAGGCTTTCACTGCGGTTCTCCTTGTCGTTTGTTTTGAGGGGGTTCTCCTCTAGTCTTCTCTTCAGCAGGTGAAACACATAGGGTCTGGGGATTGGGTTGTCCAGTCTAAAACCTTCCACTTCTTTCCATTAGGTCTCCTGTTTCTGGAAGTTGAGTCATGGCAACTGGACTTGTTAGAATGAAACATTTCACTGTTCATTTTTCTGGGCATATTTGAAAGAGCAGCATTGTAAATTGAAGACAAGTCCTCCACTACTGTTTTGTGAGAGGGTATTTATTTACACCCCTCTTGAACCACTTTTCTGTCCAAAATGTACACATGAATTAACTTCCAGATAACTTCACCTAGATGACTGAGAACCTTCATTTGGAGCCCTGTGCTAAGTTGTCTGTGTGTGTTGCCAGTACACCAGTGGTTTCTTTCTTTTTCAGGCCATTACACATTGTTGGTTTGGCTATACCCAATGTTAGTACTGACTGTACGTTTTTCTAAGATAGATTCACAATGTCTTACCTTTCTCCTATCATAGAAGGTTGTTTCCTTATATTCTGATGCACCATTTAAAACGTTAATCTTAATTAAGTATAACCTTTAAAAAACATAAATGAACAAATATATCAGATGCACTTTATCATTTCTGCTCCTGCCGCTCAGACAGCCCGTGTCTGCCGCTTTGCAGTCGCGAGGACTACCTATAACTTTAAATTACAGTGTCGTACTCCGGACAGTTGGGGGCAGTAGAGCACCGTAAATATGTTCACCGACCGGGCGCCACAGAAAGAAACAAGCGTGTGAAGCTGCGCTCATTCCTCTTTATCGTGGGCTTCTAGGCACGCACTCTGTGTTTGGTGGAAGTAACTTTTATCCTGCGGAGAAGAGTTATACACCACCCCGGGATATACATCTGAATAAAAAAAATCACGGTAAACTCTAACCATGTCGGCCTCATCGGCGAAAGTCAGTAGGAAGGAGAATTCAAATCACGGCGGAGCGGACGAGACCTCTGGTAACGTTAAGGAATGGCGGTTATCCTGTACAACGCCATTTTCATTTGTTTTTCGTCATTTTGTTATTTTCACTGTCTTTTGTTGTTTATTGTCTAACTGAAATGATATGTTTATATATAGTAGCATAATTTTTATTTTTTGCATATACACATCGGGGTTAAATGCTGTTGTGGAAGACTGTTCAGTAGCGTAGCATGCTAGCAGTGGCTAACTATTTAGCTAGCTATTAGCTTAACATTACATTGGCTACTAACAGCTAATTCACATGAAGGAGGCCGGTATTTGCATTGCATAAGCTTAATTTTAGCATGGTGTGTAGCGACTCTTTATTCAGACGGTCTTGGGAGGTTTGTTATAGGGATGTATAGTAAAAGTCTCATGCAGTTGTGCGTTTCCTTGTGCACGTTTGTGACCTAGAGCTTCACAAACGATTGTTTGCTCACAGTATTAGCAAGTGCAGCATACACTGAATCCCGTTTCCGTCCAGTTTATAAAGGCCGAACAATAATAAGAGTACGGTTAACGTTAACTGTGGAGCTTAACATAACCGTGCTTTCTATCTTGGCTTTTGTGTGAGAGTTTGTAGCTGGGCAAAATGTAAACAAGCGCTTCTTTTTCGTCTTGAAAGCTAGAAAGTCGCCACGACGTGACACAGTGAATGATAACATGTGTTTACACACGCAAAGAGCCTTTGGTGGAGCAGGTAGCATTTCGCAGCGAGACGTCGTTAAGCCCCTCATTCAAACCAGGCCGCCTTTAGCTCAACAGGAAGCTCCAGACTCCAGGAAGACAGAGGGTCTGTCTGCCATGGATCCACCACACGCGCACACCAGCACCAACCAAACACACCACGATTGGCGCATCGCTTTATTTAACACACTGTGCGCGCAAAGGAGAACCGAGGAGTTAATGTAGCTGTAGAACCAGGCTTTTTGCTAACCCATCAACTAATTATTCACAATGATCACATTCACTTATCAGTCGCTGTAAAGATGTTTTGTAAGTGATACATAAGTAAGATGCGTAGTTCAGTTTCAAGTTGCGAATACCATTTTATCCCAGGATTGAAATGAATTATTTCAGGAACTGTTTAATCATGGAAATTGATTATTTTTTTAACGAAGTGGATTGAGGGTTATATAAAGCCTGGTTAAATGAGGAGTGAAATAGTTATGACTGACTGTGTTAAACATACAAAAAGGTGTAGAAAATGATTTTAATACAATTTTTCCATTTTCACTTTTGCCAGACTGAAAGTATTTTAGGTTAGTATTTTTCATTAAAAATCAGATATATTTGCTACATTAAAAACAACAAACCAATTGCCTGAAAGTGGTAAATGGGGGAAAAATAACCAAACAAAATTAAAAAAGAGATTGCAATGGACGGGGTTTTAAAACCAACTTTGATTAATAACATTTGTAAGTGTGGACATGTGAAAATATGTAATCTTCCAATATAATATTTATGATTATTTATATGAGGAACTTACGTGTCAAAAGAAAGAGGCATAAATACAATTTTAAAGGTACGTACATTGTTAACCTATGTAATAAGAATATCAGATTTATTGAGTTATGGAAGCAGCAAACTTTGAAATAACACCTGTTATCCAAACAAAGTCTGATAACTTAGTTACAACATAGCTGTTGGTAAAGATGTGGAGAGGAAGGAGCCGGTTATAGTCTGTGATTATCTTTATTTCGTTTCCATAGAAATGTGATTACTGTAACAAACAAACTATCAATTTAATGCTACAAATTCTACATGTTTGTGTGAAATAATTATGTGATTAATGCATGTTACGTCAATTAATGTGGCATGGTAGTGGTCATTATTAAACTCAGTGAAGGCAAGATCCACTTGAAAATCATGACAATAAGCACAATTTTACCATAAAAACATTCAAAGTCACTATACAAAATAATTAGTACCTCAGTATAAGCTAGTGTATAAAGAGTTAGTGTTAATTCTATACCATACTGAATATCATTTTATACTGAACTGTAAAATTGATCAGAAGACTTAAAAAACTAAATTTAATTCCTCATCTGCAGCGGCTGTGTTTGAATAAATTTTCTTTGGCTCTCCTTCAGTGTGTAAAGTGGGTAGTGAATTTTAGTTTTGTGTGAACAGCAACCTAATAGTTCCTACAAGAGAGCAGATGATTAAAAGGTGAAATGAGAATGAGTTTTCCGTTTGTTTCTGAATATACCATCTGGAATATCTTTGTTTCCATCTGTTTGGCTCCTTTTTCTGACCGTCCAAACTAAACAGAAAGACCTCATTAGATCTACTGGCCTATGACTTAGCCCTGTCCCTCCAGCTACTGTGGTACATTCCAGTGCATCCCAGTACTATGAAACCACAAACCACTGACTTTCATCACAGCTTACAATTGTCCATATATTTGCCACACGATGCTGTTATGTATTTGTAAAAATAGGAGCAAAGTGAAGGCATATTTGTTGGCACAGTGGCAGGAAGCATTTATTCTCAAGTGCAAAAGGTTAATGTTATTTTTTCCCTTTTCAGAAAAAGAGCAGCAGGAAGCAATTGAACACATTGATGAAGTACAGAATGAAATTGACAGGTGAGCTGTTTTCTATCAGCACTGACTGAAAGTTAGGTGAAAGGAAAATTTTTGTTATTGACATGTTTTGGTCTCTTTCACCCTCAGACTGAACGAACAGGCTAGTGAAGAAATTTTAAAAGTAGAGCAGAAGTACAACAAATTACGCCAACCGTTCTTTCAGAAGCGATCAGAACTCATAGCCAAAATCCCCAATTTCTGGGTCACAACATTCGTCAACCATCCACAAGGTAAACTGTTCTATTTAGTTAGCATTGTTTTGTGTGTGTGGTCAGCAGCTAACAGTGTCTGTTCTCGTCTGACGTGCAGTTTCGGCTCTTCTGGGGGAGGAGGACGAAGAAGCGCTTCATTACTTGTCGAGGGTAGAGGTCACTGAGTTTGAGGATATCAAGTCTGGATACAGAATAGATTTTGTGAGTTGTCTGGTTCACTTTGTGTTTGGACATTGTAAATGGCATCTTGTATTGTAGTCCAGATGTGACATGGATGGGTTTTCTTTTCCACAGTATTTTGATGAGAATCCGTACTTCGAGAACAAAGCTCTCTCCAAAGAGTTTAACGTAAATGAGAGCGGAGATCCTGTTTCTAAATCAACTGAAATCAAATGGAAAGCTGGGAAGGTTGGTTTGCATTTTTCTAAGTCATGTATGTGATTTAAAAAATTTATTCAGTTATGTATTCAGTTTCACTGTTGACTTGCTTTTATCCTCCCAGTGCTGGCCTTTTTTGATGCTCTTCTTTCAGATTTTTGTGCATGCTCCAGTAATTAGTTATTGACAATAAACACTTGTTAACCTGCATGTTTGAACACATGTTCCTCTTCAGGACCTCACGAAGCGTACAGGCCAGTCACCAAACAAAGCTGGGAAGAAGAGGCAGCACGAGGAACCAGAGAGCTTCTTTACCTGGTTTACTGACCACTCAGATGCAGGAGCTGACGAGCTGGGAGAAGTGATCAAGGATGACATCTGGCCTAACCCACTGCAGTACTACCTGGTAGGATCCTTGCTCTTCATCTTTCACAATACCAGCAACAAATTTCTGGACCAGCGACAGCAGCCATTAATTATCAGTGGAAATTTCTCTGTCCACCCCGCTGTGTGACACGGAAGCAAATATGCCCTGACAGAGACAAACACAAAACAGCCATATGTTTATACACAAAAAAACCCTACAATTTAGTAATTACAGATGAGACACTGCGCTGAACATAAATTTATTTTTATTTTTCAGATATTTCAAAATAAAGTTTCAAAAAACACAGATGAACTAAACTTCGTACTGAAATAACTGATATTAGGGAGATTAGTGATCTGAGCTCCACCCACAGTCACATGGTGCTGTGAAAAAGTATTTGCCCCCTTGCTGGATTTTGTTTTTTTAATTATTTTATTTTTGCATATTTGTAACTTAAATGATTCAGATCATCAAACAAATTTTAATATTACACAAAGATAACCTGAGTAAACACAAAATGCAGTTTTGAAATGATGATGATTTCATTTATTAAGGAAAAAAAGCTGGTTGTTTCACCCTTGGCAGCGACAGCTGCAATCAAGTGTTTGTGATAACTGGCAATGAATCTTTCACATCGCTGTGGAGGAAATTTTAATTAATGTTTTAATTCAGCCACATTGGAGGATTTTCAAGCATGAACCGCCCTTTTTAAGGTCATGTCACAGCATATCAATCAGATTTAGGTCTGGACTTTGCGTAGGCCACTCTAAAACCTTAATTTGATCAATTCAGAGCTGGACTTGCTGGTGTGTTTTGGATCATTGTCCTGCTGCAGAACCCAAGTGCGCTTCAGCTTGAGGTCATGAACTGATGGGCGGTCATTCTCCTTCAGGTCCTGAAGCAGCAAAGCAGCCCCAGACCTCCACACTACCCCCACCATGTTTGACTGTTGGTGTGATGTTCTTTTTATGAAATGCTGTGTTAGTTTTACACCACATGTAACAGGACACACACACCTTCCAAACAGTTCCCCTTTTGTTTTGTCAGTCCACAGAATATTTGCCCAAAAGTGTTGGGGACAATCAAGGTGTTTTTGTGTTCTTTTTGCTCAGCAGTGGCTTTCGCCTTGGAACTCTCCCATGAATGCCATTTTTGCCCAGTCTCTTTTTACTTTTTCACAAAGGGCCAGACACAGATGTGGACAGCCCTTTTCCGTTAATAAATAAAATGATCAGGCTCAGATATGGAAGTGTATACGACGAGCTGTGTGCAGGCACTCAGGTTAACATGTAAATGTTCCTCAGGTCCCCGACATGGAGGATGAGGAAGGTGATGGCAATGACGACGACGATGAAGAGGAGGGTCTGGAAGATATTGATGAAGGGGAGGAAGAGGAAGGTGAAGATGAAGATGAGGATGGTGATGGAGAGGATGGAGAGGTAACTGGATGAAGACTCTTCTTGTACTGTACAAGTACAATACTGAGTAGTAACTCAAAAGTACTTCTCTAATGTTCTGAACAACCACTGAAAAACAACTTTTCTTTGTTTCAGGACGACGGTGAGGATGATTAATTGATTCAGCAAACACCTTTTCCCAGTCCTCCCTCTGTGATCATCCTACAACCCATGGGAACAAAATATTTTGTTTGTTTTTGTGGGGGGTGGGGTTTGTAAAAAAACACAAAAAACAAAACAAACAAAAAAAAATTCCTGTGTGTTGTCAGCCTGTCCGTCCTCTTCCTCTGCAGCCAAGGCCTGTTCATAATGCCATGTCTAAAGACCAGCTCCATACACAGCAGGTCTGCGAGGGGTAGAGTGGAATGGGGGTATTGGTGGCTCTCTGGAAGTCTCACCTGTCATCGTTTCTCTACATCTCCCAAAGACATGTAAAAGAATAAAAAAAATTGTAGCATTCTGCACGTCATTCTACGTAGAGCTAAAATACGTACAATAGCAATTTCTATGTAAGATATGAAACAACATTTTCTGTTGAAGTTGTGAGTTCAATAAAAATAAGCCATGGTGCAGTGATAACTTAATCATAGCATCCTTAGCCACTTTTATATATAAATGTATATTATAATATATCCAGTGGTGCGGGGCTTATTAGAAGTTGCATTTTCCTTTGTGACTAATTGTACTAATGGAACTGATTGAAAGCACCAGCTTGTTCCTTTCAACCGTTGTAAATGTTTTTGGGCTATTCATGTATCTTGGTAAGACAGTTGTTAATTGTACACAGTTTAATGGGGAGGTCTGGTGGGACAGCGAGCCTTTGACACCAGCTCTGGACTTGTTAAATAAATTATCTTGTTTTTCAGGCACCCACAACAAAGTTTGAAATGTACAATTTTTTTTATAAAAATAATCTAAAAATCTAGTTTTGAGCTTGGCTTCACATTTTGAGATGGGAGAGGAAAACATTGTCCTCTGGAGTCAGCAGCGTTTCTCCTGTTCCACTGGAAACCCTTTTCACATTAGATTAAGTGTACCAGTTGCTTTGTTACAATAAATGTACATGATACATACATGATGTTTGGAGTAGTTTGCTCACATGTTGATTTCACTCCATAAGTTCAGTTTGGCAAACACGTTGACAATAAGTCATCAGTTATCTAACAAAAGTATTGATTAATCTGTTGCACTCAGGCCACTTTGTGAACATTGTGTATGATATGGAAGCACAAATTAGACCTCTGTAAACACCAGCACCAGTTTAACTGTGTTGCACTGATGTAGTGTAGATATACTTTTTTGGCAGCCACAAAACGTGTAACACAATGTGTATGAAGAATGATGAGTGGGATTCTATCCAGGCTGAGGGCTTGGTGCAGTACACACAGTGGTTATTAGTGGTTAGTGGATGTTAATAGATTATTCCTAATCTCTGTTGCCGAGTATGTTAGATTATGGAAAGAGTTGATGTTACTTTTGTGCCTAACGGTTTTTACTTAAAACACGGTGTCTATTCAGCAACACAGTTTGTTTTTAGTGTGATCAGATCGTCTATGATGCACTTAAACCTCAAACGTACCTTGGTTCAAATTATGCTATAACCTGTCAGTATGTGTGATTTACATCATAAATTACGTTAACACGGATCCACAGTTTGTGACCGTCTCAGTGGTTCAGTAACTGTTTCTAATCTAATACGACTCTTACGTAACATTTACGATGCTGATGGGCTTGAATGCATGTTCGTGTTGTTGTCAGGAAACGGGATACGTCACCAATTTCCAACAGATCATCGTCAACTCAATATGGTGGAAACTGATAATAATGACTTGTTAACTTTGTCTGTGTAATAACACATGGACTGGTCCACGTTTAAAAAAAATCATAGGATACTGAGAGAAAGGCTAGCTAAGCTTTTTCTCCTGGAGAAGAAGCGGAAGTGAGTGAGCTTCCCTTGCCTCGACTTCCTGTCGGTAACCAAGGTAACGGAAGCTGTGTGGAAAATGGCGTTAAGCGTTCGGGCGCTAGGAAAACAGCTAACGCTATTAGCAACGACACAGCATTGTGTCAGTGTAGCGGAATTATCGTTTCTTTAAAGCACAATTATCGGCATGTTCACTGACGAAGCTCTGGACTCAGTGAGTGTTCAGTCACTGTGGAGGAAATGTCAGCAGTCGGAGCAGGAGTCGGTATGTTGGAGAAAAGTGCGCAGTTAGCAGCAGCTTGTTGCTGTAGCTGGAACAATATTTGATGCTAATGTAACGACATGTGTAACAGTTATAATTGTCCTGCTGGGATGTTGCGTTGCACATTGGGAACCGACGTCGACCATAAAATGAAACAGTTTGAAAGATAATATTTAATAGTATTTATGAAAGTGTTCAGTGATAATACACGTAATAGTATATAGTTAAAGTGCTCATTCAAAGCTTTTTAGCTAGTGAACTATGGGACCACTTTAAATATAAAACAGTAGTCTCACACCTGCTTAAAACTACAGTTTGTGCTCATTTGGAATATTTCTTTCGCAGATATATGATCCATAACTTGTCTTAATGTGATGAGGTACCTTCAAAGCCTCCTGTGATACAGTCTCAGAACAGCAGTGTTTTTTATGAGTTACTCATTACATTACGTTACATTTTTTACAGAGGAATTGAAAAGTGTGATTACAAACAATCCACCATTAGTGCACAGTCTTAAGGAAAAGGTGTTTTCACCTGCTGGTGTTTCAGAGAGGCTGTCAGACCAGAGCGGTGCACAGTGCTGAGAAAGAGGTGCAGACTGTGTCCATGACCAGCAGCTGTACCCAGACAGAGCCGGAGGACCAGGCAGCAGAGCAGCTCTTCCAAACAGACCACAATGCACCTGGCCTGAAGGACTTCCTGCATCGAGTCCAGGAGAAGGTCATCAGAGAGTTGGTCAGGAACAGTAAGAGTCATGCCTTCGACGGCTTCCAGGTGAACTGGGATGATCGCAGTCAGCTGGTAAGTACGACCAGTGGATCAGGACGTGGAGGTCACTTGATTTTTAGAGAGAGAGAGACTCGAGAGTGAGGCTGTTCTTCTGTGTTTGTAGGTTTTGTGTCTCCATTGTCTTCAACATCCTGTTGCTCAAGAGCGAGGCCTTCATGTAACAAGTGTGTCCTGGAGTTGTACAGGTTCAGTTATTGCCTGTGCATATGGCCGGTATGTTAGTATTTCACATAAAGTGTATTTAATGAGAACAAACCTGAAACTGGGTGTTTTTACCTGTCTCTTATTTGTCAAATCAGGTAAGTAAATAAATAGGAAATGTACAGGAAACAGTTAAAGCAGCTTTCCTGTAGTCATCATGTTGCTTAGTATGGTTCAGGTGTGTGTGTGTGTGTTTTGGAGCAGAATTGATGATGGATCCTGGAGCACGGAGAGGTCGTGTGTTTGCACATGGAATCTGGACCGGCGACACCTGAACCCCAAACAAGCCGATCTGGTCATAGATGTTCCCACTGCAGTCACAGCTCTGTGCTGTCACCCCAGCCAACCCGCCCTCATTGCAGGTATCACTGTGGGTCTGTGCTCTCACATCATGAACTGAACTGACAACACACAGCTTCTGCATGCTGACATCTGACTCAATACAAGTAAACGGTATCATCTAAGTGTTGAGATGGTACTGAGCTGTATAGTCAAGTGTTTCTAATGTGGCTGATCATGATTCATGTATTTGAAATGAAGGGAACATGAGTTGTGTGTGGCTGTGGGTGCAGGGGGTCTGTACAGTGGAGAGGTGGTGGTCTGGGACATAAGTCGGACTCAGGACCCCGTGCTGGCCCTAACTGGGATGTTGGCAGACAGCCACAGGGAGCCTGTTTATCAGGTGAGTAGATACAACCTGTTTGGCTTTCTGTTGAAACTCTGCTGTTATCCAATCAGCACGGTCCATCCTGATAGGATTCTGATAACTGGTGACATATTTGTCCGTTTAATGTCAGTGGATAGGTTCAGTGTCTCGTGATATATGACTCACTAATGGTGTGTGTGTGTGTGTGTGTGCAGGTTGCTTGGGTACCCCTGCAGAAGAAAGGAGAATTTGGGGTGCTGAGTGCCTGCTCAGGAGGAAGGGTGCTGCTTTGGACGGTGGACTCGGATCAGGGCAGGTTCGTCCTGAATGCTGCCTACGTCTTAGTACAGCAGCAGGTTCCCCACAGCAGCAGCGCCAGATTCAGGGTGAGCCAACATTGAAGTCTGAAAAGTTTTTGCAGTATAGTACAGACACATAAAAAAAGATAACAAGGTTAGTGACTATCACTCTCCAGTCACTTCACATTATGACTAATAAGTGCATTTTTCATAATAACATGCAGCTTGTGTTGTAATATTTAACTTGGTGCTGCTGAGGGGCTGTTTTAATTTTTACAAGCCAAAAAGTGTTGCTGCACTTACTAAGACTTCATTCACCCATCAAACATTCTCTCTTGCACTGTCAGTTATTTTGTTGTTTCCACAGCTGTTTCCTTTCTGCATTGCATTGTGGGACAGTGTTGTCCATTAACCGTCATATGAAGCAGTTTCACTCTGCATAGTTTTATTTAGTCATATTTGACTACGCTGTGTCTCCAAAGCGAGTTTAGAATTAATGTGGACTTTGGATATAGTTGAGAGTTGTATGTGTTGTTGCCCACAGGCCCGAGGCAGCAGCACTGTGGGTGTGACCTCTCTGGCTCTCTCTCCCTGGGACTCTGACACCTTCCTGGTGGGCTCTGAGGGTGGCCTTTTACTCCGATGCTCTTTCTCCTCCAATATGCCGGCTGCTGCACCCTCCAAGGGCCAGAGTGTGCCTCTGAGAGCCCCGGCTGTGTTCTCGTTCAGGCCTAGCAGTGGCCCCATCCACTCAATACACTGCTCCCCTTTCCACAGGTGACAGCGCCACACACAGACCAAATAAGTCATCATATGGGCGGGAACAGGAACAGTTGACCCAATAGGGACTTTGTCCTGACTCGAGTTTCATGTTGTCTGCAGGAACATGTTTGTCAGTGCAGGGACTGATGGTCTGGCCCACATCCACTCTCTGCTGCAGGCCAACCCTGTGCTCTCTCTCAGAGTTTCAGACTCCTACGTGTTCCAGGTGCAGTGGTCTCCCACCAGACCACTGGTTTTTGCTGCAGCCACAGGACAAGGTACAACATCACAATTTCTGTTACATTTTCTGTCAATTTTCGTAGGTTCAAAGCTGGGTTTGCACAGCTTCTCCTAACCAAACACACAAAACAGCAGGGCTGTGTATTAAGAATGTGGCGAAACGATACATATCACAAAACAGGGGTTGCGATACTGCAAACAAGGCGTTTTGTTAAGGATAACTGCCTCAGTATGAAATGACACCACCATATGCAGTAAGAGTTTTAAGAATGCAATCAGAACATGTTTAGTTTAAACACAAAATGAACCACTCTCTGCCACAAATCTTTGCATGTAAACTGTTAATGAAAACAGATACTGTATCACAAAACATAACGTGATACTCGATATTTTCTTACACTCCTATGAAACAGTGTTGGAAGAACACAGTTCTTGCCATGGAAAAGTTAAGTCTTGATGGGAAAATGGTACCGAAACACCATGCAGTGTGTGCATTAATATTTTGGATTGGCTTGTGCTTGTAAGACACAAATGACATTCTGTTGAAAAGATACAATTGGCCCAAACCCACTTACACCTGGCTACATGTGCTCTCTGTTGGATTGTGATTTCATGTCCATATAGACACCAATACACATCGAGTGTATCCACTGTGTCCACATGCTTCTGCCAGTATGTTATTTCTGGTAGCTGTGGGAGGGGTTTGCGCAGAATATGAGTCTCACCACATTCACATTCAACAGTATTTGTGTGTATAAGACAAACTTGTCCTCTTACACATTTAGCATTTCTTTCACAGGTGAGGTGCTGATATTTGACCTGGGCCGCAGGTCCCTGAGGCCAGGAGCCACCATTGATCAGGGGGATGGGGGCCGAGCCGCAACCTGTTTGGCCTTCAACTGTCGGAACCCTAACCTCTTGGCAGTGGGGAACACAAACGGGACGATTGGTGTTTGGCATCTGAGCAGTGATTTGACAGAGCAAAACCCCAAAGAGAACAGCCAGCTGGAGCAGATAGCCAATCAGGTGGCAGAATGAGACATTTCCTGACAGAGGAATCTGATGCATAGCAGTTATATTCTCCTTTTATGTAAAATATGTTTTGTAAAAAAAATGTGGAAGTAAAATAAAAACAAGAGGCTGGAGTTTTCCAGTTATTAACCAGTAGCGTTTATTAAAGCACACTGCAATTGTTTCGGTGTTGTTACAAGATCATTGTTGTGTTGTTGGTTTTTAATTCATTGAAAGCACGAGCTAAAACAGCTAAACACATTTAAATGCAGACAGTCACTATGCTATCATGAGAAGCACAAAGAGTTAAGGGTAGAGCGAGATAAATAGATAGTACAGAGAGTTGTTATTAGTGATTATTCCCAGTGCAACAATCATGCAGTTTCAGCCGTGTGTTGGTGTTCAAGTGTGTGAGGGAAAACGCATCCCAGTTGGTCACTGGCGGGTATGGGACTAGTTGACAAAGAGCGAGCGGGTAAATTCAACAAAGTCAAAAGCTGACGGCAGCTCGCGGCCCTTGCTGTCGAGGTAGGGCTTCATGTGCGAGAGGCAGTAGTCCGCCTGCTCCTTGGTCAAGTTCTGAAAGGAAGAAAGAGGCAGTTAGAAGTGCATGAAGATGTGAAACTGAACATGAGTGAGCAGTGAACAGGTCTGACCTGGTAGAGTTCTTCTTTAGTGACGTAGGGTTTGTTCTCAGTGCTGAGAGCTCGGAAAGCGCTCTCTATCTCTTCACTGGACTTGACGTTCTCTGTCTCGCGGCTGATCATGAACGCCATGTACTCCTGCAACGACACGTTGCCATCCCTGCAGACACAGTGCTCACAGTCAGGCATCACATACACAGCACTGTAAAAAATACAAGCAGACACTGGTTGCACTCCACAGACCTGTTGGGATCCACAGTGTCGAGTATGGCCTCAAACTCAGGATCAGGTTCTCCTTCTTCCACCATGGGCAGGTCGTAGCCCAGGGAGCGCAGACATGACTTGAACTCCTGGTGGTTTAGACGTCCAGACTTCTCCTTGTCAAAGTGCCTGCAGAGATACAGTCGAACAAGAGGATGTGAGTTTGACACAGATCATACACTGAAACAAGTCAGGATGAAGACAGGTCAACACCACTCACTTGAACATCATGCTGAACTCCTTCAGAGCCTCCTCTGTCACTCCAGTGGTGTTTCTGAAAGATAAAGAGGAGCCGAACTTGAAGCAGCATCTATAGATCACCGTTTGCTCTCAATACTTCCATCTTCCTTCTGTTTGCCAACAGTGAAACTAAAAGTGTGTTTGAATTCCAGACCAACTCAGTGACATGAAGCAACCGTGTGCTGGTGTGTACCTGGCCTGGATCTGTTGCTCTAGGTTGTGCTGCATTCTCATTCCCAGTTGGTCCAGTTGGTCCCACTGCTGGGCCAGGCCCACTGTGCTGTGCTCTGTGTACTTGTTGTCCAAGATCAGCGCCTCCTCCATAGCTGCTCCCAAGTCTTCAATCTTCTTCAGCTGGCTGCGCATGGCCCGGATCTCCTGGTGCTTACGCTACACACACACACACACATTAACTAAACCTGTTACTACATCAGTTCAGAATGAAGTCGACAGTGATCTCGGTTATTGACTACGTGTCAAGAGAGTGACTCTTCTTGTCTCCACCAGCAGGTCTTTACCTTGGTGGCCTCCAGCTGTGACTCCAGGGTACCAGACTCTTCCACCATACATGATCTGACACAAACAGAAAGTGATGTTAGAGAGAAAGCGACATCCAGTGTTTCCACAGAAACCTTTATAAATCATAGTGTTCAGAGGTGCAAACTAAACTGGCTCCTGGGTTTATAGTTATGTCAATATTGTGACATAATTACTTCACAACGTGGACCTTTTATTGTCTCCGTTGTCACACAGTGGAGCTAAATTCATGCTAAAATCTACTGGTAACCCAAACCATGCAAGGTTAGGGTTACTGCACACAGGAGTGGAAACTGCAGCAGATTAATAATATGGATGTTTTCCATTAGAGAAGATGATGTTGCATTGTGAAGTCACTGCTTCAAATCTTACTGTTGTGCTGTTTAAAATGTGTGTACATGCACACTGGGGACAGTCATTAGCAGTTTCCATCCCTGAAGTACACACAGTAAACAAAGCCACTCCACTGGCTGAAAGCAGTGCTGACTGCAGCCCAGTGCTTTCAACTTGAGGTCTGGGTGAATATTAGTACAGCTGGGAGGTGCAGAGCAAACCAGACCGCAAAATTAGGTGACTGAGGTGCATGAGGTCACACAGCCCTCACACTGCGTGTGTCAAGCAAAAGAAACCAGAGCAAGGCTTGAAAGAGGTTGACCTTTCAGAAAGATCATCAGCAACTTGGTATTGATAGACACAGATAACCCGTCGATAGGCTATGCTATTCAAAGAGAGGATAGGAGGGAGGGAGGGAGGACCACAGATTAAACATCATACAAGAAAACAGAGAGAACACAGGGAATGTTCCAGAAAGAGTCATTACATCAGGCAGCATGGTTTTGTAGGAGTTCTACCAAGATCCATCATTTAAAAACAACACCCACCTTACAGGTCAAACATTTGCTATCATCATCATCATCATCATCACATGATGACTGTTTAACAGCACACAAACATAATCAAACACTCAGACATGTAAGAAGAGAAAAAGTGATATTAACCCATCCAGAAGATACGTCCTGATTACCACAGTAATCCCAAACATCAGCGAGGAAGCAGCCAAGACCAAGAGAGGGGAGGGATGGAGAGAGGGAGAGAGAAACAAATACACATTAACAACATGAGGGAACAGTGCTCAGTGCAACAACAAAAACCACAGCAAGCTGAACATCAGTGGTCAGTGTGTGTGGTGCAATCAGCGTGTTGTGTGCTGGGACTGTTCAGTAGTAGTAGTAGACAAACATCACAAGGAAAGCCCTCACACGCTGGTGTCTTAATGTCGACAGCAGTGTGGTAAAAAGTGTGTGTGTGTGCGCAAAACTTTCCCCCTCAAAATAAGATTCATGCTGAGCGTCTGGGCTGAAATGCGCTCTTAATGTGTAACTCCAGCAAACGAGCTGACGTCAGTATACAAGTGTAAAAGCATCAGCCCAGGTTTAGCAAAGCTCGGCTGGAGGAACACCCTCCTCTACCTGGTCTCCTGCAGCCACTGGTGGAAAGCGTTGGCGTGCTGCGCAAACTCCTGACGCAACTTGTCGTTTTCCTCCTGCCTCCTCTGCTCCTTCTGAAGCTCCAGCTCTCGCTCCTGCACTCACAGAAAACATAGACAGCAGGAAGGTAAACAACTTTAACTCTGGAAACATATAATGACACATTAAGAGAACGACAGCTTTAGACTCTGTAGCAGTTTAGTTTGATGACTGAACTAAAGAAACAAAAGACCATGAGATGTGGATGAAAGCTCTAGAAAAAATAACTCACTAACTACAATTCACTCCAACTCCATTCTGTGAGGAAACATTCTGTTCTTATATTTAAAAGCGAGGGCATCAGTATCTGTTCTGTACTTTGATACCAGCAGACCAGCATTAATCTAAAGTTAATCATAAATGACTTATATATGTTAGATGTGGAGACCTTTATGATCTTCTGCAGGTTCCTCCAGGTCTCTTCCAGGGCCTCCATGGTGAACCAGGTGTAGGGGTTGGACAGCACCTGGTAGCTTTTGATCTGCTGGTCCAGCTCGGCCAGCTGGTTGAAGTCGGCCTGAGCCGAACTCAGCGAGGAGCGGAAGGCCTCGTGGGCTTCACGCAGTGCCCGGATCTCCTCCAGAGAGTTGCACCTCACTGGGTCTGTCAGATCCTCCTCTGCATTCTCAAACCAGCTGTTGAAGGCTGAGGCCTTTTTGGCAAATGTCAGGAACAAGTCTTCCACCTGGGGTAAAGAAGATAAGATCCTTACAACAACTTCCAGAGGTTATTTTGGAAGCATAGACGCTGGAAAGTTCAAAGACCACAACCTTAACGAGACCAGACCAGGCGTCATTACCTTTCTGAAGTGCTCCTGAGCCTCCAGAAGCTTCTTCTTGCGAGCAGCTGAGTTGGACAACAGCTGGTTCCAGCGCTTCATCAGGGCAGCATGACGAGCTTCAATAGCTTTTGACTGGACGTGTTTGGCGGCCAGCAGCTGATCCTTCAGGGCTGTAATATTTGTGATGCCCTCCTGCTGGAAGGCCTGCAGACCGGCATCAAATGTCTCCTGCAGACAGGGGAGGAAACATGTCAGTGTCAGTGGAGAGAATAACAGATTACAGATGGAACCTAGAATACTGGTAGGGGGGATGGAGTACCTGCTTGGTGAGCAGGGTCTGCACAGAGGACAGGTCTCTGCCATAGTCATCAGTCTTCAGGCTGTTTTCCTTCTCACCTAAAAACAAACCACATCCACAGGGTCAGAAAATATTGAAATAAAACCAGATTCAAACTCAGATAACAAATTATGACTCAATTCAATGTAGTTACACTCAGGTCTGGCCTCACAAACAATTACTGAAATTGTAGTTCCATACTCGGACAAACAAAGTCATTGGAATCAGGATGTAATTAGTTGAGCTAAACATCAAATACAATGAATTAACACTTTTCTGAGACTTTCAAGTCTGAGATGGGAATAAATGTCTGGGAAAAGCCACAAGCCTATAGACCAATGAGCATCTTAGTCATTTGTAGAGATGTCCCAGGTTGATCCAAGGAAACAGGTCTGAACATATTTTATCACTAACGTCACAGATTCCACCACAGAGCTTATTAACCACACATGCAGCAAAATCCACCAGTAATGGAGACAGTACAAGCAATTTATCAAGCTAGTAGAAATGTGATGTCTTCTTTTCAGCTGAGCAGCATTCAGCATGGAAACTGTAACTAAGATGAATTTGTAGACTTTGAGGCTGAGGCCCATCACTTTCTCTTCTCCTGGAGAAAACCTACCTAACATACACTAATTTACAGAAGTCACTTGTTTTGGAAAGAGACTCTTATTCGTACCAATCCAGGACTCCACCACGTCAGCCTTCCAGTTGAACTGCAGGAAAGCAGAGTTTTCATCCAGCTTGGCCTTCCTCTGAGCTGCTGCTCTCTCCAGCTCAGACACTTTGCCTCGCAGAGCTGACATCTTGGCACTGATGTTGTCTACGTGGTGGTTGTTCTGTTGGAAACATACAAAGTGATCGTGATACACAGCTTCTGTATTTCACAAACTCACACAGATGAAAAAATGTTCTTTATGGTGACTACCTTTTTGATCAGCTCCTCTCCATTAGCGCACACGTCGTTCACTCGGTCCCTGTGCACGGTGAAGTCAGTCTCAAATGCTTCATGCTTTTTCAACAAGCCCTGTTGATAAGAAAGTTTTCCCTGACACTCAGTAAAGCTCATTATCACTTATTACAGTACATAACAAACGCTGGTTTCATGTTATGTAAATGAGTGTTTGCAGCTGAAAAGCACCTGCACAGCAGCCAGTGTATCTCCATAGTCCTCACTCCCCACTAGATTCAACTTCTCATTAATCCAAGCTTCTTCTTCCTCCACATTTGCCACAAACTGCTGGTACTCCAGTGACTCCTCCAGCCTCTGTCCCCTGGGAGCAAACACACACATTTCACACACCCATTTCTATCTGTGTGTTCGTGTCCTAGGTTGCACCTGTCCCTCACATTCAGTGTGTGACTGAGCAGGCCTACCTTGCTCCAGATAAGTCTTTGAGTTCCTTCCAGTGGTCGACAAACTGGGCAAGTCTTTGCTGGATCTCCTCCTGGCCGATGGTGTTGTCATCAGAAAGTTTCTTTCCAGTGTCCAGCACCGACTGGGAGCACACAGAACAAAGAAACCCATCATATTTTCCTGAACACTGCCCAGTATATAACTGCAACAATCTCACTAAATAACTGGAATGAAGTGCACTCCCCTACCTGAATGGCTGGTTCATGGGCTCCCAGCTCAGCCTCCAGTCTCTTGTGTTTCTTCCTCAGATTCTGTACACCTGTCAAATCACGTCCATAGTCCTCCGAACTCACAAGCAACTTCTTCTCTCTGTGTGAGATGGGAGCAAAAACGTTTGTGTGTTCAAGTCCTCAAAAAAATGTGCAAAGATAACAATAACAACAGGAACCGAGGGGAAGCTCTTACTTGATCCAAGACTCTTCATCATCCAGGTCCCTGAAGAACTGATGTAGGCGGTGGGACTCATTGAGTTTAGCCCGGCGGCCTGCAGCCATGCTCTTGATCTTAGCGAAGCGGCCGTTGACAGCGTCGCGCTTGTCTTTTACCTGCGAGGTGTCGAAAGCATTGCTGGCCATCAGGCTGTCAGCCTGGCCATTCAGATCCTTCAAACGATCCTGTGGGGACGACAGAGATGGTCAGTGGATGTCACTGGAACCCTGGATGATGTGAATGTATTTTCTTATTTAACTTCTATGTCATATTCTTTACCATTGGTTATTTTGCGACTACACTCTCCCTTTGTGTTGGGTCTAAAATATCGTTCCCTAAGGTGTAGTTGAGGGACTTGCAGAGCCACTTGTAGTAATGAATCACATACCTCATGGGCTGAAATATCAGCCTCCAGCAGCTGGTGTTTCTTCAGCAGGTTGTTGACTGAAGCCAGATCTTTACCATAATCTTCAGAGGCAAGAAGGGCTTCAACCTGAGAAAGAACATGCATCAAACTTCAGCACACCCGAGAACAGAAGGTAATCTCAGTGTTTGGATCTGTAGCTCACCTCAGAGAGCCAGAAGTCAAAGTCCTTGATGCCGGTATTGAAGTTCTGCTGTTTGTTGGCCTCTTTGAGTTTCTGGCTCTTTTCAGCAGATTTGTTGACGAGGAACTGCCACTGTTCATCCAGAGCGTTGAGGCGTGCCTGAGAAAACAGAGCGGTCACATTTTATTTCCCATACTACGTTTATGCTGGTGCCCTGAAAAGCTACTAGACCTCAGCTCTTTTTTCAACATAATCCTCGTCTTGAAGCACGGTTGAGCAGTTTTAGGAAAATAATTTACACTAATTCAGAAGTTTCTGGACAATGTTGCATTTTCCATTTATATTGCAGTTATTTTTGATAATAACTATTTTAGCCCATTTGTACATGAACAAAATGCAATGAAATAATGCAATTGCTCAGTAATATATGTTAGCATATTGGAAATACCACTCTTAAATCACAATTTTTGTATTGAGTCATGGTTTGTCTTGTGTTGCAGGAATGTAACCATGGTGAGGCACAGGAAGAGCAATCAACAGAAAGTTAACATTTCTAATGTATCATCAGAATGATTTTAGAACACCTCCCTCAGGCTTTCTCAGGCTCTTACATGTTCAGAGGACAAGAAGTCAGTGAATTTCATTCTGCTAAGTTACAATTAACAGAAGACTCCGCTAAATGTATGCAGGCATAGATATTGCATATTGACATGATGAAGATACCTTGACTGCGTCCTCGCTGCCGGCACAGGCTCCTCTCTGGATCAGGGCGTTGCCAGTATCAATGACGCCCCGAATTCTGTCTGCGTTGGCGTGCAGCTCTGCCTCAAACGCCTGATGTTTCTGATGCTTACTCTGACAACACAGACGGGGAGGAAGTATTATAGATATGGCATGAGAAACATAAGGTAGACAAGCTCCTGATTAATGGTGTAAATATCCAGAACTCTACTTACATCATCTTACACTAAACATTCAGCAATGCTTTCATACATACACTCACCTCAAGAACTGAAATTAAAGTTCCCACCTCCCAAAGCTTAATGAAGCTTCATCAAAAAACCTTTGAGTCTGACATCTCATTTGATGTCTTGTGGTGGAATACACAAGACAGTAACTATGACAGACAGCATGTTGGAGGTCGACAGACACACAGGACAAACGAGTTAAGAACAAAAAACATCTGCAACAGAGTTGACTTTGAGAGGTCTATTTGAGGAGGAGTCACTTCAAAGTTGCTTTATTATGCATCTTTCTACATTTTCACAGCTGAATATCTTTAAACATCAGGCACTGAGTCATTCAGGGAAGTTTACTGTGACACTCACAGCTGCTGTGATTAGTCAAATCGTTCAGTAGACTGAATTTCATTTCCAGATTCAATTTCATTAGTTTTGACTGTTGACTCAAACATTTAAAGCAAGTTTAAAGATGACCCGCCCACTCAAGAATGGTAAATAAAAATGGAAGCCACACCCAACTAGTAGCCTTCAATTACAAAAAGAAATCTTAGCTAAAATACAAATATAAACGCACAATTGAGCAAAAATGTTAAAGTAAAAGTCAAACGGAAAAGAAGCTGGCACTCAACAGTGCTGATGAGGGACAAACTCAAGATGGATGGGTGCTTGTTCTATGTCGTGTCTACACCACACATAGCAAAGACAAGGACACACGGAGGACAACCTGCTCGGTTGTTAGTCAGCTGACACACTACTCAAACTTACCAGCAGCTTGGACAGCTATAAAAAAAACAAGACAGTGGGAGAAAAATTCAGTCTGACAGGATAAAGTGAGGGATTTGAAACTGTTGAAGAAGAGAATCATCAATAAAACACGACAGAACAGAGCAGAAATCTGAATTCAGCTAAAGCCCTAAAGACCTAGAATCATCTGAGAACATGTTCCTTCTACACATTTCTTTGAAGAGCTTCAGTAAATAACCTTAAAAACCACCTCCTTACAGCCTGGCTGTGCTGCTATAAATGAGTCTGACCTGTGCTTGTAGAAGACAAAGTGTACCTGGATGTTAGTTGGGTCCTTGTAGGACTCATCTGTGGCAGTCTGCAGCTTCTCGCTGATCCATGCCTCTATCTCGTCCACGTCCCGGCTAAACTGCTGTAAGGTCTGAGATTCACCCAGCTTAGAACGCTTCTCGATCATCTGGGCCTTCAGCCGGCGCCACCTTTCAGACAGCAAGATTTAAAATTTTAAATACAGAAAATGGTCATATGTGTGAAAATGTGTCATATGTGCAACCTCTAGTGATTACTGGTAAAGGTGACAGATGTTCATGAGTTTGGCTTTTACATTCTAGGATGTGAGACAACAGCTAAACAAGCTTTCAATGCATTTGGGTAAAAGTGAGGAGGAAGTTGTTCATTAACAACAGGCTGAAGGTGGCAAACAAAAAACTGAAACAGTATCTCAAACGTGCAGAAAAAATACTGTAACAACAAGACTATTGTTCAGCTGTGTGTCATGTTTTACGATACAGATTTTGTCTTTAAAACATGTTCAAAATGAGTGTTCTCGTGTTAAAAGTGATATCCCTTGGTGTATTTTGTAGATCCATAAATAAATCCAATCCTACCTGTCAAGGACTTCATTGCGGCGGTTTGAGATCTCAGATTTGGCATAATGGTCAGCTCCAATCAGTTGATCAGCAAAGGACTGCAGAGCAGCAATCTTCTCCTCCTGTACAGCAGGGCAACATATTATTTATAGAATTACTGATCAAACTAAAAAGCTTTCACTCAGGGGTGAAACATCTTACTGACCTGCACATTAATAGCCTTGTCAAAGTCTTCATGTTTCTTGATAAGTGCCTCCACACTGTCCAGGGAGTCACCTTTGTCATCACTGGCTAGGAAGGCTTCACGAGCTGCCATCCAGTTCTCAGCCTGTTCACAGTCCCTGTTGAAGAGCTGGTGAGAGACAGAGACAACAGTCAGTCATTGGAGAGACAAAGACATAACAGTTTCTAATTGCTCATCCCATGGCTCAACACTTCGCATTACCTGGAGCTCGAGACACTGGTCCAACATCATGCGACGCTGCACCCAGGCTTTCTCCAGGTCAGCACGCTCACGGTCTAGAGCCTCCAGTTTCTGCTGAATCTCAGGACTGGCATAGTGGCCGCGTGCCAGCAGCTGCTGACCAAACTGTTCAAAGGCCTGGAAGGTACCAGCACGAGCATCGATCTCTGTGCGGTGTTCCTGGAAAGATGAAAAAAGAAAAGAAAGGTGGGTGCGCAGAGTTAGATGGACTGATGTCTAGAAATTGTAATTTGTACAGAAACACAAAGGGAGAATTCAGCACCTGGTGTCTTTCCAGAAGAGCCTCAGCTCCAGTCACATCTTTGGCCAGCTCCTCTGAGGATACCAGCCCTCGGATGCCATTAATCCAGGACATCAGGTCCCTGTGTGCAGATGGAGATTTACAGCCAACAACATAACACATATGTTAATGTGTCTCTTACACTCACAGGTCATTTTTAATCTAGTTCTTCACTCAAACAACATATCAGTCCCAGTACTATCCCCAGACTGCTCTCCACACCTGAAGTCAGAAAGGAAGCGCTGCAGGTCGTGGGAGTTGCCAAGCTTGTCTTTGCGCTGATCAGCACGTCCCACCAGACTGCTCCAGGCAGTGTTCAGCTCAGTGCACTTCTCCTGGATGTCATCCACTGCCTCTGGGTGGGACTGGATCAAACGCTCTGCTGTCTCACCAAGAGAATTCACCTGGGCAAGGGAGCAGGAAAAATAAGTGTCAGAGGAAAGACACAAAGTCGTACAATTAACTACATTTTTATGTGACTGACCTTATCACCCAGGGCTGCCAGGTCTCTCTCAAAGCCTTCATGTTTACGCTGCAGTGCCTGAACACTGGCCAGGTCATGACCGTAGTTGTCAGTGTTGAGTGCCTGGTTCTTCTCCTCAATCCACTCTTTAGTTTCATCAGCATCCCTGTGGAGGAACAAACACAAAGTTGGTTAAAATGTTACAAAGAGAATCTGTTGAAAAAATGTGATGCTGAAGCTGCAGATACTCAATATGATGGATCAATCATGTGCATAACTGCACACATTCTTAATCAGAGGTCAGATGCTGCAGCGTTCACCTTTGGCCTCAGTGGAAATGGTTCAACAAATGTAAAAACAAATTCAAACTGTTTTTTCCTCACAAAGACAGTAGTATGAGAAGTGTGTTCTGAACTTCACCCAAAACATACATCTTTTATGGATGTATGGCTCTAGTAACTGTTAGAGATAATATTGAGGTTTAAACAAACATTGCAGCTCCGAAATGCCCGTAGGTCATATCACATTTCTTGTGTTTTTCTGCATAATTTAGTTTGTACCTGTGGAATCGCTGCACCTCATGGGCACTGCCCAGCATGTTGCTCCTTTCTTCAGCCAGCTGCTGCAGTGACCGCCAGCGATTATTTAACTCCTTCATAAAAAGACATACAACAGTCAACAACAAACATTTCTCCACTCACTTGAGTTTGCTCAGCCTGCAGATACTTTCACCTAGTTTTGGTTAAAACTGTCAAAGAATTGCAGTACTCTACATAGAGAGGTGGACTGGTGGAATGAGTTATTAAAGCACATAGCACATCTATAAAGATCATAGATGTGCTGTAAGATCTCATAGATAGATCTCAATAGATCTCAGTACATTTCTGGTGGATCTCCTGTAGTATCTAAAGAGGTACTGCTTAATATCATTAAAAATGTTCAGAAATTAAACATCCATTTAATGCAGATGTGTTTGTTTTTAGCCGATTCATTTGAAAAACTAGGACTAATTAAACAATAATAAAAGGTTGGTCCATATTTAAGAAGCAGGTACAACAAAAGTCAGTTCACCCTCCATGGACATCCAGCCATTCTTCACAGGTGACTGTTTTCAGCTAATCGTTGTCTGATAAATTCAGGCCAGAAGACAAACTTGGGCAGGTTATTAATTTTAATTCTGTAAAAACTCGGGTTATTTTTACAGTGTCTTTAGGATCCCTATCATGTAGAAACTGCTCTCTTGCCAAATTTCCTGAGGCTGAGAGTCGTTCAGTATTTACAGCGTTTTCTTCTTCAGCACACATGGAGCCCTATTTCAATTTTCCAGAAAATCCTTGTGACAAGTCAGCAGCACTGGCCTGTCAGTGTTATGAAAATTTTGCATTGCATCATTTTTGAGGACAGCCACTCCACCATGTGTTTTTGGTAGTTTGGTTCTTTTACCTCCTAACCACTGCAGCAACTGAGTTTCAGCTTCTGTTCAGTAGCTATTGATGCTCTCGCAGCCTCTCCCATCTTTGTCAAATCTCTCAACTTGGTGTATTACTTGTTCAGGCTTTTTCTTATCATATGGTTCACAGATTCCTTTATAAACCAGTTCATGCAATTAGCCTGAACTGGAAATCATAAGTAAACAGATTTTGCTGCATTGAGGTTGTACTTTGGTGCCCCGTTTGTCTTTAATAAGATCATATACCACCATATGCTTAAAATAATAAAATGACTTTAAGATGGTGCAATTATGAATCATTTTAGTGGGTGTATTGTTATGTATTTTATACCAGGGTTTATGCAGGTTCCAACAACTTAAATGTAAGTCTTTTTTTAGACCACTCCAATTGCAATTTAAGACCTAATTTATATTCATGTGGGAATAAAATATGAAGGATATTAAGTAGTGCTGCATGATGCAGTTTGCTCTTTATCTGTGCCGCTAATAAACACATGGTCAGTCGGTATGTGTTTAGGTAGTGAGAGCCAGAATAAAGCATAATGAACTGTAAATGAGCCAAAACAACTCATTTCATTATCTTTGTTGTTTGTGCCTGTAAAATACTCACTTTATACTTTACTCACTAAATACTTTGTTTTTGTTGAAGTTACATATAACTTATTTCAATTTATTTTCTCAAAACATATAGAATTCAGGAGCATGAGCCATGTTTGGATTCATTTTGATACAGATTTTTTTTTATTTAGACCTTTGAAACACCTGCACAAACCCTGTATACTGTATTTAGCTTAACTGGAAGGATGCAAATACAACGTGCATATTTGCTGATATGAAATGGTGGACAAAAAAAAGGAGGTGAACGATAAAGGTGACATGCAAAGGACTGAACACACTGTAAAAATTATACACACTAGGACAACAAAGAAACTATGAGGAAGAAGGACCTACAAAAAAATACTGAAGGCATACCCTATCATATGCAGCATATGAGCAATCATTCACAAAAAAAAAAAGAGCACGATAACAGGTCAGTCGTGGGAAACAGGATGCAACTGAACTAAACACTGATACCACTAGTCAGGTTTCGGAGGACAGGAAGAGGAAGAGGCAGATCATTCAACACCAAAAGGAAACCATGAAAATTGGGTTAGTTTTTTTGATCACAATGGACACATGAGCGAGGGGAGGAACAGTTCAAAATGGCAGGGTGGACCAGTTCATCTTACCTTGATAGTATTAAAGTTAGCCGTTGTTTGAACAGCCAAGCGTATATTCTATAGTCAAAGGTGAACAAAATTAACAGAAAGGGGGAGAGAGAAAAAAATACCACACCAGTCAAGTTTTCAAACCTCTAAGGCTTCAGGCTTGCGAACAAAGACATAACATCATTCAGCATGTAGTGAGCATGGCAACCATGGCTAGGGCAGAACCAACACACCAGCACCAAATGCTTGATTATGATGAATCATCAAGATACATGTTAGTGATTAAGACATGATTTAAACTCATCAAAAAAGCTTGGGAATCCTGAGGTGGTCATGTAGTCTCATTAATGTGTAATCATATGCAGTGAGGACATAAAGCTCCATACTGTTAACATTTCTTATTGGGCATGAAACCAGTTCGAACCTCAGTCACCAGTCATGACCACTCATGCACAGTGACAGTTTTAGATCCAGAGTAAAAAGCTGTCAAATTGATGCATTTTATATTACTGTATCAGAAATACACAGCACAACAGTTTGTTTGAACCCATTTTCTGAAGAAAGACTACACAGATTTACATGTAACTTACCTTCCATGGAGATGCAGTCTTGGAATCAGCTTCATCCTGTTAACAGAAAAAAAGGGTAGCTTGCTAGTAAGCATACATTTCATTGTTGAAATATATGAAATGTTTCCTAAACCATCCAGCAACATGTAGGTAAAATACTGAAGTGATCCCAACCTTGCCAGGAGCAGCACCAAGCATCTCTTGTTGCTGCAAATGGAAAAAAAATGAATCTCATTAATAAATAGCAAAAACATGGAAGACTGTTCATACAGTGCCCTAGGGAAAGAGAAACTACCTGAGCCTGAACCATGGGGGCCTCCTCAGCCATAAGGCCTTCAGACTCCAGCTCAGAAGCCACTTTGTTGATGTCCCTCAGGCGAGACTCATTGGCCTTCAGGTCCTGCAGAAAACAAAAGATGGTACACTTTCTGTGAGACATGACTTTGAGCCAATGACCAGATGTGATGTCAAGACTTTGGAAGAAAAGTTACACAATGAGTGGATATTACCTTTTGGAAGTCATCAAACTTCTTCTGCAGGACCTCCACCTGCTCCAGGTCAGAGCCGACCTCTTCGTTAGTGAGGGCGCTCTCCTTCTCATTGATCCACTGCTGGAGCTCATTGGCCTCACGGAACAACATGAACTTCTTGCAGCTCTTCTCCAACATGTCCTTGCGTTTCTCTCCCAGCTCCAACAGGGTGCCATACCTTAAAAAAATTTGATGAACATTCATTCTGGGAACTACTGGGAAAGTCAGTGACATTAGAAAACACAGACACGTATGTTGGGAGCCTGTGTACGTACAACATAAGAAGGATCCCTCACGCAGTGTGATTCATTTAGGAGCTTCAGCTTTATGACTTATACATGCAAACAAATCCTTATTAATGAAGTATGATGATATTATTATTGGATGTCAAACAGACATCCCTCAAAGCAGAAACAACTACTTATGGAAAGCCTTCAATAGGGAAGATTGATCAAATAAAGGAATTAAGATGTAGCAGTAATAGTTTTAACACTCCTACTAGTAATAGAAGAAGAACAGGAACATTGGGGGAGTAGACTATGTAGCTCTGCTCCTACGTATTGATAGAATTTGCTCAGTGTCATCCTGGAATTTTTTCATATACAATTTGTGGTTCTGAGAACAGAGGATGTTGCATGTTCTGTAGGTGGTAAAGCTCCTTCAGGCAGATTTAGGATTTGTAATATCACACTATACAAATAAAAAGACACATTGACCAGGCACATGGCTTGAGTTATGTTGACAAATCAGAAGTTGGGACTGTTTTACCCTGTAGGGTTTACTGCATCTAGCTCAGGTAACAGATCCCACAGATCTTCTTTTCATTTCATTTTACTGTGGAAATAATAAAGGACTCACTTATCAATAATTAATTTTCTACACAATGTTTAAGAATCACTTTTGGAATCTACCCAAGTGAGACTGAAATGAGTAAATACAAGCAAGAAGTTTGTAGTTGCCTGCAGTTATTGGCTGAAATAAGGTTTGACATGTCAGGGGGCCAGAGGCTTTTCCACTTACTACTACTAACCCTGTATCGGACATATTATGTCCGATATTTTAAAAATGAGTCAAAGCACATGTGTGACGAACGGATCAACTTATGAGACAGTAAAAGTAAAGAAAATCACAAATGAACATCCATAGACAAGCCTGGGATGAGAAGGATGAGAAAGGTGTGCATCAAAGGTACTTCTATCCCTGTGCGGAATAGAAGTCAATGGTGAAACAGAGAAAGGTTCACACAACATGGGTGTTTTTAGAGTGGGAAGGAATGTAAAACTGCTGATGATGTTTAGTGGTATCATGATCACAAGAACACGCAGAGGGACACTGGTTCCTACTCACAGCTCTTCCACCTGCTTCATGCGCACAGACACGCTGCAGGCCTCCTTGGTGACAAGCCTGCTCAGCAGCAAGGCAGGGTGTGCACAGCAAGACAAGATTAATTTGTTAAATTCAGCAAGAGGACAGCAGAGGAGACAAAGAGAGGCCAGGGGCAAGGGTATTAGTTTTAAAAGATGAGCAGAAAATATGATTTGATGGAAATAAAGAGGTTAAACAGCAGAGAAAAGATTAAACACTTAAAAGCAGTTCAATGTACCTAGTAGGAAAGGAGAAATTAGTTAGTAGACTACATTGTGCTATAAATTTGAGGAGTTCCTTACTGATTCTCAATCTGGTCTTGGCGCAGTGCAATGCTGCCATGTTCATCCAGCAGGTTTTCCCTGGAAGAGGACTGTGTGGGGTCCAGCTTCTTCACGTAAGCAGCAGGAACAAAGCCCTGGCGATCGTTCACCTCCACCTTCCACCAGTCCTACAGCAGGGAGGAGAGGGAGTAACATTAAGTCATGTTGATGAGACACTTTGATGTTAATCATTTTACCAATGTTTCCTGTATTTTATTTAGTTCAGTTTCTTTTTAGGAGAATAATACCAGACACATTTGTTTATACAAACATGTAAGTACCACACATACATTGTACATACAGTATATAAATATGAATATATAAAGACATAAAAGTGCATCACTATGAGTGAATGAATACTAATTTCCATGCATATATAGATATAAATACATAGATATATTGAGCATGAGGTCTAACAACTATTGTTTGAGTATCCAGTACGTGATAAACTGTATGTTATTCCTCAGTGCAATAGATGTGTAACAACTATTAAACTGTTGCAGTGGGTGACGTAGTTCTTCACCACCTTGAACACAATGTAGTTTATTTCGACTAAATTCCACACAAAATGTTCTGCTGCTCCAAATTATTTAATGTATACATTCTACGTGTTTCTGATGTTAACATGTATTATTATCAGGTTAGTCTGAAACAGAGGCGAGGTAATAGTGACTTCAGACAGTCTGTTGTACACTGAGATGGGTTTATGTGTACCTTGTTGGTGCTGTTGAGCAGAGTAAGGATGTCCCCTTTCTTCATGGTTACTTCACGGGGGCTCTTTTCCTGGTAGTCGTATAAGGCCAGGACCAGCTCCTTCCCAGTCTCATCATCAGTTGGAGCCACTTGTTGCTATTCAATTAAACAAAATATTTGTGTCACTGATTTCTATCATCTCAAAGCTAAAGAACATTTGATTATTATGAAACCAGTACAGCATGTGCTCAGGAGCTGAGCACAAGTGCAGCGTTGAGCTGTAGAGAAGAAGTGGATATTACCCTGCAGGACTGGGCCTGTTCCTTCAGGGCCTGTATGCTGCTGCCATAGGCGCTCAGGTCAGACATCAGAGCCTCATGCTTCTTCAGCAGAGCCTGTGGAAAACAAACTACTCAGCACAACTGTATTTGCCTCAGAAAAGGCAATAATAAAGTAAAATGATTAACAGTAAAAATCAAAGGACAACTTTATAGTTGTGTGTATGTACTGGCTGATGTAAACTTAACGTCATGATAATTCTGAACCATTGTACTTCTTTTTACCACTTGTTACATTGTGATTCTTTATTTTGAAACATGACAAAAAATAACCATTAAATAACCAGTAATTAACTTAATTAATTATCAGGAAAATTAGATGAGACTTAATGATGACATGCCTTAGAAAAATACAAGTATAAGACCAAATTAAAACATATTGACTTTTGCAGAGGATATGTGACCCACATCCCTTCCATTCACGTACCTCAGCAGAGTCCTCATCTTTGCCATAGTCAGTGCTCCCCACAATAGGTTCCTTCTCCCTCATCCAAGACTCGGCCTCATTGGCATCAGCAAAGTACTGCTGCGCCTGCAGAGAATCCTCAAGGTCCTGTCTCCTCTGGGAGGCCTTAGCCTTCAGCGTATCCCAGCGTCCATGTAGTTCAGCCAACTTAGCCTTCACATCCTCGCCAGCAAAGTGTCCTGGAAACCCCATATATGAATGAGTTGCATTTTGAAAACCAAGAGAAAATTTCACTTGCTTAACAAGGTCAAACAGGATTAGAATGTTAATTAATACCTTCCTCGATCATGGACTCTCCTTTCTGGGTGACAGCCTTAATGCGAGGCTCGTGACCAGTGATCTCAGCCTGCAAGGCCTGGTGCTTCTTCAGCAAATTCTGGACACCAATCAAGTCTTTGCCTGAGGAAAACACCAAGAAAATGTCTTAGAGGTTTTTAGTCATTTACTGCACATTTGAACATACTGACCAATTGAATGAAACTATATACTGTACTACTATATAGTATAGTAACCTGACTGTTGATTACTTAGTTATACCTCTGTTAGTTGAGGAAGCAATAGGTTCCTTCTCACGGATCCAAGTCTCTTCATCCTCCACATCTCTAAACAGCTGCTGAAGCCTGAGAGAGTCCGACAGTTTCTGCTTGCGGGCAGCCATGGGCTCACGCAGACCTTCATAACGAACAACTAAAGCTTCCTGTTTCTTGCGGATGTTGTCAGCGTCAAAGTGTCCAGCATCTTGGAACTGGCGAGCCTGAATTGTTATACCATCAATACGATCCTAAGAGAGACAAGACAATTTATAAATTTGCTGCTGTGTACAAAAAAAACTGCGTCAAGTATCCCATAATGATGTCTTGTGTAGGGTACCTGGTGAGCAGCCACGTCGGTCTCCAACAGTGCATGCTTCTTCTGCAGGTTCTGGACACTGGTTAGGTCTTTTCCGTAGTCATCTGAGGCCAGGTGGCCCTCAACCTCATACAACCACAGCTCAATGTCCTCTACATTTCTGTTGAACTGCTGCTGCTGGTTGGCCTCACGTAGCTTGATGCCTAAAATAAAATGGCATTAAATTTAAAACAGCTCAGACTGAAATGATGGTGCTGAGTCAAACAATCTTGTCATCAGTGATGGACAACCATATTCTCTGTTTATTAGAGAACGTATGATAAATAAGATGATTCTTCCTGATCACTAATTTAATATTGTTTTCATATGTCTCTAGTTCAACTCCAACCCAGGACAATGACTCTTCATTCTGCCTTTGATGCTTTCTAGATATCGCTTCCTAATGTGTAACCTACTTACTAATGTAACTGCCGGGACAGTGTTGCATTAGGTAGGGCAGTCGGCAATTACTAATTGCGTGGGGAGGGTGCATCAGGAAAGGCATCCAGCATAAAAACTTTACTAACTTAACTTTTTTTATTGTCAGGTGCAGCTACATACAGATAATACCACTGTATACACAAATCAAAATCTTCTAGCCCACAAATTCAAGAGGCTTTTTTTTCAAGAGGAATTAATTCCTAAAGCCCTATATTTGACACAGACATAAGGTCAACCCATGCTTTCCTTGAGCCAGTACCTTTGAGTTCTGTGGCTTCCAGTAGCTTCTTCCACTGAGAGCTGACCTCCTCCATGCGACCTGTCACTTCAGTGGATGCGTAATGCTTTCCATCCAGCAGCTCCTGGCCAGACTTTTGCAGGGCATCAATGCGGCTCTGATTAGCAGACAATTCAGCTTCAAAAGCCTGGTGTTTCTGCACCTTACCCTGCAGGTTGGAGGGGTCCTGTTGTAAAATGAGCAGAAGCACAGAGGTTAGAGGATGGGACAAAAGAAAGGAAGCATAACACTGGAATGTACAAATATATTTCAAAATAGATGTAAAATTGCAGAACACAATATCCAAATTCTGATAAACTACCTTGTAAGCTTCGTCAGTAGCGGTCTTCATCTTCTCATTGATCCAGCTCTTGAGCTCATCAGAATCCCTGAAGAACTGCTGCAGGTGGAAAGAGTCTTCCAAGGCAGCACGACGAGACTGAGCACGCTCATGCAGGGCGTTGCGGCGGCTGAGCAGCTAAATGTTTGCAAAAGAGGAGAACACAGTTTGCTTATTTTGAGCTCACATAAAATCCTGCTTTCTGCTATGGCATTCAGTGCTAGTACCCATAATGGTTTCTACATGTGATTAAGAGAAGCTGACAGTGGTACTTACAGCATCTCTACGGGTAGCCACGTCTTCCTTGGCATAGTGGTTGTTCTGGATCAATTTAGTAGCAAACTCATCCAGGGCCTAAATATATACAAAGAGACAAAGGGATTATTTGTATTCTGTACAGTACAAATGACATTCTAGCATCAAGACTTGAAGGTGAAATCTTAATCATACGTGGACAATCCAGAGTAACTTACAGTGATCTTCTCTTCCTGGGCACTCAGTGACTTCTCAAAGTCTTCATGTTTCTTCAGCAGTGCCTCCACACTGTCCAGAGAGTCACCAAGGTCTTCATTCAGGAGGAAAGCCTATACAATGAAAACACAACATTAAAAACTAGCACATCACATCAACTAGCCAGTAATATACTACCAGGGTAATTCTTTCCTGAAAAAAGATATTCTTGTTGGCTAATGTGACAGGTTACCTCTTGTTTACTCATCCAGTTGTCAACTTGCTCAGTATCTCTGTAGAAGAGCTGCAGGTCCATGCACTGTTCATACTGCTGCCTACGAACCTCCCACAACTCCAGCAGAGACTCCTTCTCCTCAGCAAGAATGCCCAGCTACATATGAAACACAATTTTAAACATGATACATAGCAGTGTGATGGCAAAGATAGTAACAAAACACAAAAGAAGCAAAGTACGGTATGGATGCTGTCATAGTCCTACCTTCTCCTTGACTTCTTCAGAGGCATAGTGTTCTGTGTTTAGCAAAGCCTGGCCAGCTTCATCAGTGGCTCTAAAACTGTCCTCATGGGCATCAATCTCTCCCTGAAAAATAAAAAATGAAAAACACTTATGAGCTGGACAGACAGAATGTTTATATGTACTTGATCTGTCACTTGATCCTAAACAAAATAAGAAGCCCTGATTCTGTTGAGCAATCAAGAATAATCTAGTTATAATCTGATGCTTTTACACAACAGTACTTAAATGGTCATCAAAATCAAAAAACATTATTACCATGTTGAGTCTGAGAGAGGTGTGTTATAGGAGATTTTACCTTATGCTCCTGGTGGCGGTCTAGCAGAGCCTCAGCTCCAGCCACATCATTGGCCAGTTCATCAGCATTGATTAGAGCCTTCATCTCTGTCACCCAGCTGGTCAGATCTCTGAAGTCAGCAGTGAAACGCTGCAGGCTAAAGGACATGGTCACAAGATGGCAGGAGTGAGCACATTTCTGTGGAGATTCAACACTGCAGCAGCCCAACATACCCTGTGTGTTGTCACTGAGCTCATATGTTTGAAATTTGTTTCAGAGATTGTGTGTTGCCAACTGCTTAAATTCATAAAAAAAAGGCTGAACGACTTTATTGTTTGCTTCACTGTACATGTAACAGCGATGTGCCCCGCCACACAGTGTGTTGACAGTTTATCACCCGGCTGTGTCTGGTATTTTACCGATAGGAGTCGTTGAGGCGGGCATGACGCTCAGCAGCTAGAGTACGAATCTGTTCCCAGTTAGTGATGAGTTCGTCCTTCTTCAGGTGAATCTGGGAGGCGTTTTGGGGATGCGTCTCCTGCAGACGTTCTGCATCACCACCCAGTTTGTTGACCTAATTGAAGTTACCAGGGGAACAATAAGACGTTGTAGCATCAAGCATTTAACTTTATGGCTGTTCTGTAAATGTGTTGACATTCTATAGAAGTATTTGTCTTACTTTGTCTTCCAGAGCGGCAAGGTCCCTTTCAAGACCCTCATGTTTGCGCAGCAGAGCCTGCACACTGGCCAGGTCACGACCAAAGTCATCAGAAGCCATCAGCTGCTCCTTCTCCTTGATCCAGCTAATGGTCTCATCCACATCCCTGTTGTAAGAACACACAAAATGTCATCAATGTATCATCAATGACACAAGGAATTAATATGTTTCTATTTAACAGACACTGTATAATCTGTCCAGGTGTGTTACTGTGTTGTGTACCTGTTAAAGCGCTGCACCTCAGCAGACCCAAACAGCTTGGCCTGCCTCTGCTGGGCTAAGCCCTTCAGGCGCTGCCAAGCGGCATTGACCTCGTCCTGCTTGCGAACGATGAGCTCAGCCTCAGGATGGGTCTCCTGTATCAGCTTTGCTGCCAGCTGGTTCACCTCATTCACACGTTCCTCATGGGCTGCCAGGTCTGTCTGGAACTCGTCAAACTTCTTCTGCAGGACCTCCACATGCTCCAGGTCCTGGCCCACCTCCTCAGATGAGGCCATGGCCTCCTACACATGGAAGTGGAAGACCAGAGTTCTTGTAAATAAGCAGGTGAAATATCTGTGCTTTTATGTGGTTAAACAATATAAACATTGGTTATTTATCACTGTCTTTCATTTACAACATTTGAATATATGGTCATTTCTAACCATGTTGATTGAATACTGAATAAATTTGCTCCTTGTTCAAAGTAACCATAAACTTCAGGCAGGGTTTTAAGCATTGTCAGTGTGAATCTGACCTTATCACTGATCCAGTCCAGGGCATCTTCACACTCACGCAGGTACTGGACCAGTTTCTGGGCCTGCAGTAGGCACATGCCCTTCTCCTTGGTCTTTTGAAGCAGGAGGTCCCAAAGGCGATGAAGCTCCTCCAGACGAGTCTAGTTTTTTTTTTTTTAAGTTTAAAAGAAGAGAGTAGGTCAAAGTAATTGTTAAAATAAGTGCAAAAGACCAAGTCCAAACATGTCAAACATCAGACGTGATACTACTGTTTTGTTCCGTACTTAATCAGAAATGTCCAATTTATTATACTAACATATCTGACCCATTGAGCTGACCCATTTGATACACAGAACATGTAATAACAAGTGAATTTCCTAACAGAATGACAAGAAAGAAAAGCTGATCAAAAACAGATGACTCTGAAAGAATTTTCACAGCACTCAGTGGTCACACAGCAGTTCACCACCTACTTGTATATACTCAGCCATATTGACACTTGTAACTATGGGTCTCTGTTGTGTCCGGTAAGGCGTGTAGGACTGAATCAGATGGAATGGGTTAACAGCAGACACGTTACTCAAGGTGAGGTGTATGTGTGTGTTTTAGTGTGCCTGCAAGATTCTGTTTATTTCTTGGTGATGCAGTATAACTGTCCAGTCCAACATGGACACACAATAAAGTATTCATTATTATTATTATTATTATTATTATCACACATTTATACTGAATATTGAAGTGAATGCATCTTCATCACTGTGTGTCTTACTCGAATGGTCTCAGCGGCAAAGTGGCCCTCGGTGATCATGAGGTTTCCAGTCTCATCCAGTTTGATAATGGCCCCAGCGTTGGCCTGAACTTCAGCTTCAAAGGCCTGATGTTTCTGCAGCTTACCCTGTGGAAAAAAATGTAGTTAAATAAAGACATTACATCAAACCAAAAGACTGACAGCAAATCCAGACAGATTAACAAATGCAGTTTGAAACGGTCTACAGAGATATGATTTAATTAAATTTCATTTATTATATAGCTGATCTGAAAATGATATGATCTCTGTTCCTCAGAGTCAAGAGCTCTACATAAACAGAGACATGAAAACCAGGCTGACAGACCTGCAGGTTGGATGGGTCCTTGTAGTTCTCATCTGAGGCGATCTGCAACTTCTCCTGGATCCACTTCTCCAACTCATCAGCATCACGGCGGAAGAACTGAAACCGGTAAGAATCTTCCAGCTTCTGCCGGCGCATAATCGACAGCTCCTTGAAGCGCCGGTAGCGGTCCAGCACCTGCTGCCGGCGCTCCTGGATGTCTTCAGCTGTCTCCAGTACTTTGACCCCTGCGGTGTCCATTTTCTAGAAAAAAAACACCAAACACACCATTTATTGTACTGGGAGAAACAGTTTTAGTTTTTATGTATGTACATACAAAAGAAACCTTGAATCTTGTTATCCTCATTAGTAAGTTCTAAACACTGACAAAACCATTAAACTGGCAGATCATCCTTACACAGCAAAGCAGCAAAAGTAAATGTAAAACATTTCTTTATGTAGGTGATATTTTGACATTTTACCTATGCAGACCACCAAAATACTGTCATATGTATAACACTGACTAATGAAATGAACAATTCTGATAAGCCATCTAATCTAAATAGTCAACATATAACCGTTTTAATGAGTATAAAAGCTCAGGGTTAAACAAATGAGACAAAATTGATTATTTTTGTCTCCATCACCATTCTGACAGAAACTTGGAGTGGAACTATAAGAATATACAGAGTACAGAGATTAAGGATGTTTGCCTAAACAAAAAAAACACCCGTCCTGCCTCAAGCTGAGACACCAAGCAGCCAGCAGCTGAAATAGTAAAATGGCAAAAGGGGTGTGGGGGCAGGGTCGGAAATTCCACATGCATACAAACAGTAACCAGGCTTCATCACACAATGGGATTGCTGCAGTCAGCTTCTCTGTATACTGAGCCTCTGGCCCCACGGCCAGTGGAGCCACAAATGGGTAATGTCTAGCTAGCAGCTCGATTAAAACAATGATCTGTCATGTTTCAACTAGCATCCAAAGCAGAATAATAAAACACAATAAAATCCCACAAAAAAAACGTAAAAACACAAGCAGACAAAAAAAACAACAAATACAAACTCAAAACTTTCATTTGTGGTTATATGGTGTCTTGAAATTTTGAAGCATTCACCCAGTGTAAATATATTTTATACGTGCCAAAGACACAACGAGGAAAATACAGACATATTCATCTAACTAAATCAAGGTCAACCAGAGCCCAATTGTAATAGCTGACATCCAAGAGGAGTACACAATGTGTATGTGTGGAGTCTGTCAGGCCTAAATATGGACAAGTGTTTTTGTTGATGCTGCAGATAGTGAGACAAAAAACAATGGCTAGATGTGATTCTCCAGATCCATGTCTACAGTGAATGGAAGGATTAGTGTAGTTAACAGTGTAGCTAGGCTTTTTATCCATCTCCAATGAACAGACATGCTTTGGCCTGCAGAGGCGCCATTTACCTTTCCACACAAGCCAGCATCCCACTGTCCTCAAAGGCGCGTGCACACGCACACACACGCACACAATACACACACACACAGCACCGTATGACTGTGTATACTGCTAGTGTAAGCATATTAGTGCCATCAACCCACTGCATGAAAAAAGCAACTGTCCAGACAGTTGATCAGTGACCCATCTAAAAACATCCCTGTTCACAGAGAGCTTAAATAAACTCAGGATCTAACTGATCTCACTCCCAATCTGCAGAGTGAAGTCAGTGAAAGGAGACAGAACATTGTAACTAATACCTCCACTAACACTCATCATCTTACTCCAAAAGCAAGATCCATTTACACATTTTTTACCTGGCAAAAGTTAGGGGGGGGGGGGAGGAAGTGAGCACACAAGACAAACTTGTTTCTTAATTTCTTTTGCTTACCAACTAAATCATAATAGCACATAAAACCACGAAGAAAACAAAGAGGACCAGATAAAAACTAAACTGCTGTAATTTCACTGATCAGATGAACAGAATCAAGAAGACACATACTTGCTCAATACGCAAAACTCTGGAAACTCGGGGGCTGCCCTTCTCACAGCTGGACAAACATGTATTCTCAACCTGACTCAGACCAATCCATCGACAGACTGATGCTTCCTCAGATCATTCTGCTAACCCAGATAAACAGTGTTCAAATAAGAAAATTAATGGGGCTACATTCTTCAGTAAATGCATAATTTGCCTTATTAGAATCATAGTAGATCCAATTGTTTCCTTATCGTGATGGATGATATGAAATGGTATTCAAACAACTTATTTTTATTTTCCAATTATTATGAATTATTTTACTTAGAGTAATTTTTTGTCATCTGGTAGGTAATATGCTGTTGGACATTCCCTGACAATCTCACACGGACTTGCTGTCCAAGTGCAGCTATTTACTCTCAGTTAGTTAAACTCTCTGTATTTGTGTAACTGCTGCTCTGACTGACACTGCCGTTAACGTATTCTTAAAACAGAACAATGTGCCTAAAACATATACTCAATAATAGTAGCACTTTGATGCTACTTTGTTAAAAAAAACAAAAAAACAGCGGTGACACAGCAAATCATAAAACCATGTGACAACAGCTCTTTCCAGATGATTACTTTGTCTGCTTTTAATGGTATATCTGAAGTAGGAGACAAAATTTGCGTCGGAGCAGGGCTGCTAACAACTCTGACGCCCCCAAATAGAGAATTGCAACTGCTGATAGCACTTCCACCCATCTTGTATTTGTAGATAACAGCTCTCCCTCTTTTCACCTCTCTCTCACTCCCAAGCCAATATCAGTCAACAGTGCAGCCAGCTTCTATTCCATGGACAGCTCAAGTCATATAACCCTTACTTTACCTGTCTTCCATTTCATATTTCAATTTTAATGCTGGGTAGGAACTTTGGACAATCACAGCTGCATGTGACTCTCACAGTCAACAGCCTTACAAAGTCCTCTTAGGCTCTGAAAAATTTAGTTATTTTGTTCTTTATATTACATTATATATATTAATATTGCCTGAGCTGACTTAGTAACTAGAGGCAACTGGCTGGAATTAAAATAATACGCCTCCAATCAAAATATCTCCCCTCAAGGCCTGCATTTAGCTGCTAAAGCACTGCTACCTTGGTTACTACACAGCCTAAACAACTGCTGCCTACAGGGGCCATATCTATGTGGCATATCAGCTGTTGAAAAGAGGCATTTGTCACTGTGCAATTTAAGAATAGAACTACAGTGGGGTTCCATTACCTACAGGTGTATGCCAATGAGAGAACGCTCATCTACTGCAGAAAATTAGGAAAGGCGTTAAAAAGGCTTTCAATTACTGCAATGGGTTGTTATAATAATAATAATAATAATAATAATAGATACTTTATTGGAAATTGTTGTTTCGACAGCTGCCAGACAGTAGGTGTCAGCGCTACTGCGGGGTTTCTGTGTCTTGCCCAAGGACACCTCGACATGTAGCTTGCCGGGACTGAGAATCGAACCGCTCACCCTTGGGTTGGAAGACCACTGCATGATAGATATTTTGCTAATTTTTGAGCAACTAGGGCTGTGCTATATCACATTGTCTAAGATATAGTGCGATAATTTCTCCCCATGATAAGAATTTTATGTGCTGTCAATGTCACGATATTGACTACATAGGTTCATGATGATGTGTTTGCATACAGTATGTACTACAATATGAGCATCTCACATAAGCCTATAAACAAACAAGCAAGCAACAAGCTGACAAGGAGGGATTCATATTTTACTTACTTAATTTGTTCATTGTATTTTTTTTCCTTTGGTATCTGATGATGTCCAAGCCAGGCAACAATGATTGTGTTTGCTTGACTTTAAACACTGTACACTGATGCAACTTGGAGCCAAAAGGATGCTTAAGACTGTTGAATTGTTTTATTGTCATATCGTTATTTGTATCATTACCGTGAAAAGACTGCATGGTAAGTATCTGTGAATGGTCATCTTCACGTGTCTCCACAGATGTTCTATGGGGTTTTAGTCTGCACTTGTCCCAAAGTTACTCTTATGTTGCACTGACTGTATGCTGTGGGTCACTGTCATGCTCAAAGGTGAACCACTGCCCCAGTCTCTGGTTACTCTGAAGAAGGTTTTCTTCAAGTTCTAACCACATCTTGAAGACAGCTTAACAATGAGAAAGTGATGAGTAACTGTATAAATTATTATATGTGTTCTGCATCTGGATCAATTCTGCTGCAGTGTACGGATTACATGGCTGAAATATGTTGAGCCGAAACAAGAAAAACACACATGCTGCGATTCGGTTACTTTTCACCACTGCAAAACACTTTTTGCAAACACACACATTTATTATTCAGTTTGTCAACTGAAAATCAGCTGAATCAAATCCGCCCTGAATTGCACTATATCTTATTGTTATAAATGTAGTTGTATTGTTTTTTTATTAGTGTGAGGGAGAGATTCATACATACTTAGTTTTGAAGTCAATGTAAATCCTATCCTTTAAGTGCTAAGAGAAAACATCCTTTATGAAGAGATAAAAACATGTGCATAGGTGGACTAATGAGAGCAATGGTTATTGATTCACTCCATTAAAATGATTATCCATTTAACAGGCATCAACAGGACTATTCACCATCCACAAGCCTCTACCAATGTCTATGTCAATGCTATTAAAACACAACACACTGCTATCTGTTCCAAAACAGCCCTGATAGTTTACACATTTACGAAGATAAATTTTTTGATTTGTTTGATGGAGGGAGGAGGCTAATTTGGGCCAGTGGATAGGATAGGATAATAATAAAAAAATACCCTAAATAGATGCTAAACACACTACTCTATTAGTCTTAGTCTGTTACTCTATTAAGATAGATGCTTGCTAGCTATAGAATGTAAAGGATTGGCCACTGTCAACACTATGAAGCAAGACTACGCCCTAACACTGGACTCAGAGTCTCAGAAATACACCATCTTTCCAGTGATTAATGGATTTCACTGAGCCTCCTTATGCCCTCTGTTATAATCAGGTGTCCACAGAGGAGTGGACGAAGTCATTCACTAGGCAGCTCCCAGTTTAGATATTGAACCATCTGTTATGAATAGGGGTCATACTGACACCATTCTGGGAGGATGGAAGCTAAAGAAATTAACAGGAAATGGGAGAGTCTCACGAGGCTAGGCAAGTCTATTTCCCTGCTGAGGAACAGAGGACAAAGATGATGATGTAACAGCAACAACACATCTGACTTTTCCCTCAAACTGAACTGAGCATCTGAAGAAATCTTACATAATGTAAAGGCTGGGATACAGCCAAAGACTAGCTGAGGTCCACCCAAGAGTGGACAGTTAACACTTAAATATGTCTGGAAGGAACATACACCTGACAACTGAATAAATACTAGAAAACACACTGAATGACTGGATGTAAAAAGTGAAACTTCTGGCCGCAGACAAACCTGCAAATCCCATGAGAACAGAAACTGCAGGAAAAAAAAGAGTCTGAGTGAGACCTTGTAAAGAGAGGTGTGGACAACACCACCTGTAGAGCTACAGAGAAAGTTGAAACTGCAAAGCTGTAGTTACTGTACGTCACATAAAAAAAGATGTTATTCAGTCTGGAATAGAACTGGTCCAACTAAGTCTGACCAGATGTCCAAAAAAAAAAAAAAAATCACATTTTGAATGGGCTCTGCAGTTGTTTAGTGTGAGTCTGCCTCAAGACCAATGTGAGATGTCCACAATGCCAAAGTAATTACTGAGCAGTCCCTTAGCAGCAGTTCACTTCTCTAATGAGGCTGATAACTAGCTAATATCAAGAAGTATACAAACAAACTATTTAGCAAAACTTTAAATGTTTTCTGAAGGAGTCAAACTCATGTCAAATTCTGAAATGACTTTACTGCTACATAAGAGTAGCAGTATACAGAAGCAATATAAGACCACACTTAATTTTCACGCAATGAACATCACATCAAAAGGCATGCAATAACATCAACTAACCTATTATTACACACTTAAGAGTATACAATTAGTCCTGTCCACAGCAGGTGTCAACCAGGACTAAAAGAACATGCTGGAAACATACATGCACAATTCAGATCAGCAGCCACTTACCAAATCCTTGCGACATTCAAATTAATTCAACCATTACTGTACTGACTGATCTGATAGTTTGATAGGATGAAAAATAGTGCAAATCAAACCACACACAGGAATCTGAATCCTCAGTTTAACTTCTTTCTATCCCAGCTGGTCAGAGGTCTACATCTGTGGCCAAGTCATAGTTTGCAGCGGTGTGTACATCTGTGGTACGCTCCTTAACAATCTCATAGTAACTGAGGAAGTAAAATGTCATCTACAGCAGCAGACACAGACGCATTGCACCTGCAGTGACTACACTGTTCAAAAGAGCAAGCCAAGATGTAGCCCAGCCCAGCCCATGCGTCTTTCTCCCCTCCATACCTCCTATACCCCTCCCTCCAGCTCTGCCCCAGCCCTTTACTCAGCAAAACAACATAACCACTGGCCTACACTTCTACAAAACTAAAAGACTCAATAGCACACAAACACACAGAAGCACACAGAAGTGATATAAACATGGTTATTACCTTGAGTTTGGGTTTAGTAAATGTCGACATGTGGTATATCTGTGTTGGCTGGCTACAGGGTATACAACATTGACCATACATTTAGCAGTGAGTAATCAGAATAAGAGGTTGCTTTTATAGGTTCATCATAATAATGTTTTGCTGTAAATTTGAGATGGAAACTCGACTCTTCCACACTGCCTCAAAATGCCTGAAAAGTAGTTCATGCTGACAGCAGAATGACAATGAGTTAGCAGGCTGTAGTACATCTGCAGGACGACCATCAAACCTAAGAGCCCTTGATACAAGAAGACCTACTTTCTATGTGGGGCAACACTATTCTGAATAGCAATATCTAATGCATTGGACAAAATCTCGTGATAGGTCTATTTTGCATTACAAACCACCTAGAGCTAACTGACGTACATTTTACATTTATAAAAACTGATTCTATCTGTGTCAGTCATGACTTGGGGACCAAGGTACGGCTGTCCCATTTTGTGTCCATGTTTCTGTATCACACAGCAGTATCAGTTCAGGTTCCAGCATTCACATACGGTAATGCTTTCCACATTCAAGTTTGGCAAAGCACTTACTATCTGCACTTATCCTGCTTGAGGCTGTGATGTATGTAGCGAGTGGATACCAAACCAAACCTGACGGGACCCGATGCTGCCCCAGGGCTCCGGTTGCACTTGGGCAGAAATTTAGAAATCATGTTCTCGTTGAGGTAGGGCTCGGTCAGGTAGGTAAAATTTTAGGCTGAATAGACATAACTGCAGTTCAAAATATGACGAAACCAAACAAGATGGCTATAGAACTCAAATGTCTGCTTCGTATAATGATGATAGCAGACTGGCATTTCTACCCGCAGGTTTTCCTCTGTGCCATACTTGAAAAGCACCACACAAACTCAACTGTGTCAGGCTCGGGTCGGGTTCAGACATGAAATACAATATGCTTGTAAGGTTTGGCCACCACAGTCAGAAATATGAGGCCTTATCCATACTCTAGGTGGATCAGACAACGGCCATTGCCATCATCCATGAGTTTGCACAGACTGCTGCCAAACAACATGTACAATTCTGTAATTTATTCTCAAAAATAAAATTGTCTTATTTACAGTTTTGGGAGGTTAGAAAAGACGTTTTTAATAGCTCAATTTAAGTCTTACACAGCACACAACAGTGCAAGCACAACACTAACCAGGCCATGTGAGTGGATAGATAGATCAATTTATATCTTCAATGCACTCTCTGTTCACAAATCTCAAATTCACTATAGCAACAAATAAACCATAAACAAAAACTGCATTAAATCTAGTGTTTCTGCAACAACGTTTAAAATAAAATGTATTACCACCATACGAGTAACTGCTGACTGATAAGTGAAGCTAACTAAAGGAGATGGAGTGGATGAGCAGTTTCTATGTGAGGAATTTGACACCACCCAGTCAAAACCATTTGCAAGGGCACTAGTAGCAGAGGCCGAGATAGCGGCTTCGTGTTATCTGCTTTTACTGTCCACAACCTCCTTTATGCAAACTGAACACTGTCTTTATAAAACTATAAAGTGTTACGTTCTGTTGCAAATACCGGGGTCTTTTCACGGGCTTGGGCCACTCCTTAAAAACAAGCAATGCTATCTAATGACAACACATTGTACTAAATTATTCCTTCAAGTGTTCGTATATTTAAGAATACTCGTCCACCACAGAACAGTGGTGAATTATTAACCGTGACACTATAAAGTTATACATTTACACAAATGCAGAGTGAGAGGACAGGCAGCTGGGGCAACGTATCTAAAGTCATTCAACGGCACTGGGCGTCTCCCTCTCCGGTCGACAAGCTAATGTGGTCTTCTACGTAAGCTTGTTTTTGCTGTTCCACTTATATTTGATTCATTGATTCAAAACGCACAATGAACAAACGCAGAGGAAAGGCCTGCATTTGATAAATAACATACTGAACAACGACATTTGATTAACGTTACCGCAGATTTACATAGGCACCTAACTAATAGACTAGCTAGTAGCCTGCAGCCCGGGACAAAACCCATTGCTTATGTTCGCTACTGTGAAGAAAACATTTACTGACATTAAATACGTCAACTAATGAATGTCTAAAATCGACCATTTTCTTTGCGACACAGCTTAATGATGTCTATACATTTTAATGTCATCATGTAGGCTGGATAATGCTTAACCTAGATTTTATTTAACCGATGGATCGCTTTAAAGGCAAAGTCATGTTTAGCATTATTTGCTTGTATTTTACCCACGTTTGTCGGAAACGTTAAATGTCATTCAACAATAGAAATTCTTGCAGCTAGCTAACGACGTTAACACTGTCGTTAGCCACTGAGCTAGCGCATTAGCACTAGCAGCCATAGAATACAAACTTAATTAACAGAACAGAGCGACCAGGAAAGCACAGTCTATGTTGTGAAGTGAATCTCTTTTAAAATGAGCAACTCAATAACAATATGTGCATTTTCGTACCTTGGTTTGTTTTTCGAAAGAGCTTAAGATATTGTGGCTGTCCAAGCGGATCGACGACGGATGGTATGGCTTTTTTTTTTTGGTAACCTCATGTGACGTAATTTTCTGCAGCTTTACGGAAAGATCCGATAAATACCGAACAGAGTCGAAACTGAGTCAATATGCTCATCTATATATTGTCAATGTATTAATTTGTTACTTGACTTCATTCTAACGACATTTTTACATTATTGTAATATTTACAGCAAGAATAGTGGTTGTGGCACAAACAAGAACTCACTGAATAATCAAAACTGAAAGCAGATGTGCAGCATGACAACTTTTCATACTTACACTTTCCTACTGACTGTACAGGAACACACAGTTTAACTGTGGCTATACCAATAAACTGATAAACATTTCTGCCATTACATAATAACTCCATTAATCATCAAGTTATCTGACAATTCTTCCGCAGCCTTTCTATCAGATGACTACCACAAGACCTGGCAGACAAAAGGATCATTGTGCATGAGCCATTATATATTGTTAGATTCTAATTTCTTCTAGTGTCAATTATTGTATAAGCACCCCCTAAAATTATGATTTGAGTAGTTACAACAATTCATCTTTTGTCTATTTTTATTGTAGTTCAATGTTACTTTGTGGATGATGCCTTAAGTATAGTCTTCTAATTGACAGTTAATTTGGATGACAATGTCTACAAAAAGCCCATAGACTCAGCCACGACTGGCATGGACCAACACCGCGTTTTATGCTGTTAAACTCTATAAGACATGCAGAAAAAAAGAGATGAGAGACTGACATATACACCATTATTCTCAGTTTGATTCAAGTGGAAAAACATGTTTATTGCAGGTTTGCAGCAGATATAAATTATTCATTTATTAAATACACTTTGATAGTTTGATAGTGAGAATGTAAATGTGAAATCACTGTTTAGACACACACTGCCTCGTACCAGCCAAAGGACAGTGACAGCACCAATGTTGTCAGCTCCATACAATTAAAGAGCAAGAGTAAGTAAGTACATAATGTGTCTTGGATGGTTTGGCTACTAAGTTAAATAAATGTGAAAAACAAACCTATAGTTTCAGTATACAGGAGTACAAATACAGTATGATGTGTTCATTCTGTTAGGAGATCTATTTGATGTATTTGTCATGACTGTGCAAGGCTTGGCTGGGCTTGGTAAAGAAAATTAGCAATTTCTTGTTTTGGCATGGAAAATACAAACCAAAACCTTTTTCAAGACAGTGAAAGACAGAAACATTAGTAAAAACTGGAAATACAAATGGGAATATTTGGTGTTGGATGTTTGGTCTGTGAGTAAGTGAGTAAAATGCCTTCAAGCCCAAACACTGCCTTCCCTTTGAACCCCATCAGTTTTTGTTCAGTGTGTCATGACTCATTTTTGAATTGCAAAATGCGAGTTGCTCACTGTACACATTTGACTAAGCTTGCACAGTTTTACTGCATATTTTCTATCACCCAGCCAGTCTAACATGTCAGTGTCATCATTTGCTTGATAACTCAAAGCCCTAGTCTCCTCTCTGCAGTATTCCCAGCTCATCAACTGCGTTAGAAAGACATGCAGAGAAACAGAGCATCAGGTAAGATAAACATGGGGAAGATCAATGATGTAGGAGGTGACCTTCAAACTAGATTTCAGCAAATGCCTTGACTCATTATAAATTAAAGCCCCCATGCAAACTATTCTGATTCTTCTGATGCCAATTCAGTGTCTCTGGACCAACTTCAATGTCCACACTTTTGGTACTGCTTCTCAGTGTTTTGTTTTTTTTCACCAAATCTGCTCTAAATAAATCCAAATAAATTTACAGGAACCAAGGATTACATTCTAAAATCCCACACTAGCAGATCAGTTGCTGTTGGTCTTCACTCAGCTAAGTGCTATGAAACCAGTCACCATGCAACTGTTGACACTGACCTCCTCACAGCCTCCACTTCTTGTTAGCAAAACTAGCAACAGCCTTAAACTATGTTACTATTGTGGAATGTGTGTATAATGCACCTCTGGTGGACAGGCTATCAGAAGGGTGATGGGGCCCGCAGTGAGCTGCTGAGGGCCACATCTCCAAATACATTGGTGTAGGATGCTTTGAGGAACTGGACGTAGTTCTGCAGGCTTCGGTTGGTGCTATCTGATTGCTCCAGGCGATCCTTCACATCCTGCAGTCGGCTCTGATATCGTCGCTCCATCTGAGCATCATAAATACACACCTTCCAGACCAGCTTATAATTTATACACACAATGATGTGAGGAAACTGTTAATGCAAGGCTTTACCTCGTCTTTGTTGCGTCGCAATTGGTTGATTTCTGAGGTGGTTCTGCTGAGTTGGGTTTCTAAGTCCAATATCTTGGACTGGGTGGAGCGCTCTTTGGTGGACGCACGTTCTCTGGTCTCTGACATCTGGAGATAAATATAACTGAACTTAATTAATGGGTAACAGTGGGTGAAAAACAATATAATCTGCAACCCCAACAACAGGCACTTCAAGACACAATGCTACACACCCCAGCTGCAGAAGCCCCCGGGTGTAAGACTGAAGTGTAAGAGCATGTTCAGACAGACCTTTTTGCCAGATGATCCAGCATTTTTCCCTAATGTTTTTATCAAGAGGTGTCACTGAAACAAGTGGGGAGGTTAACTTTTCTGATGCTAATCTGCTACAAAACGGTTAAGCACACAGTTTGTAAGGCCGGTGTTTAGCAGGATCTAGAAGCTGTCAGGTTCACACCTGTTGGCGAGCATCATCTAGAAACTCCTCCAGTTTTCGGTTCAGCAGGGAACATTCCCTTGTTTTTTCTTCCAGACGCAGCTGATTGCTGTGGATGGTCTCTTCCCGTTTGGCAATCACTGCCAGCACGTCGCTGTTCTGACTGCTGGCCTCCTCCAGCTTTCTGCAAGATGACAGCAAGGTGACATCAACATTTAGTGCAGTGTATCATTACATTAAGATGATTTCTTTTCTTACAAGCTATGCTATCATCACACATTTGAGAATGACATGGACATTAAAATTATGAAACTAATCAAATAGATAAAGGGTTTCATGATGCAATGACAAAATGTCTGGACCAGAGACCTTCAGTAATTGAAGGAGGCAGAAATTAATTAAATGAAAAAAAAAAAAAAAAAACAAAACACTCATTCTCAGAGTTTTAACTCTGTTAAACACATAGTTGTGACACTTTTTTTCTTTTTCTTTTTACATTCAGTCACTTACACTTCGGAGTATCATTTTCTCATTTTCTGTCCACAGAGAATGAACTTGCACAATGTAACACTTCTGAGCAAAGTGTGAAATTCAGTGAAAGCAGAAAAGGTGACAGACCTTTCCAAACTCTCCACCCGCTGCTGAAGCTGTCTGTTCTCATCCAGCAGCACCTTGTTCCTTTGTTTAAAGAGCTCTATTTGGCTGCCTTGGGTCTCCACCTACCATAACATAAGACAAGTACTTTATTGGATGACTTGGACTGCTACTTGCAAATGTAAATATTTAAATTCTAGCTACAGCTTTTTAATACCAGTTGAAATAACTCATATTTTTCTTAAAGGAGACAAACAACATAAGCAAACAATAAGTGCATAATCAAGGTAACTCTCTCTCTATGCTTAAACAGCAAACACAGACTGGCCAAATCTTTACAGCACTAAGACATGAAAGGTCTCGTTCTTCTTCAAGAATACAAGCATGTCTGCATTTTCTGGCAGCAGTTGAGACCTTTGGGCAGAAACTGTCTCATGCACTGCAGTCAAGTTAGGTGTCTTCTGTCACTCTGTCACTGTATGTGGGTATTCTAACTTCTGTCAGACAGACGATGGCATCTTCCATTCTAATTTCACACTCTCACTGCTGGCTGGCTGCTGCTCTGGTTCTTTTATGTATGGATATAGCAGGACAGCTTTTTACCTCATTGAGAGATAGTATCACATTTTAATATCACACCCCTACAAACAAGCATAATAGGAGGAAGATTTCCACCCAGTCTGCTGCTAAACATCTTGAAGTGAATAAAGCTAAAGGGCCAAGTGGAACATGAATTTACTAAGCTAAGAAATAGAGTGATGTATTTCAAAGATTTTTAAAGATTCTGGATTACTTGTTGGATTCTAGCATTATTCCAATTCAATTGCAATTCCATGCATTGGACTCATCCTCCTCCTCCCCCTCCTCATCATACAGACACACAGACGAATCACCCATCCTGTCTCCACTGCCACGCCCACAAACCCACACCCCTCCAGTAAGGACTATAAAAGACTGCCACCACACCCGTGTCTGGAGACAGCATGGAGAATTGGCACAGTGAGGATCATGTTTTTTTTATTTCTCCAGTGCCTTTAACACAATCCAGCCTGTCCTGCTGAGAGAAAAGCTTCTGAAGATGCAGGTAGACTCCTCCACAGCCTCCTGGATTACTGACTACCCGACAGACAGACCACAGTTTGTACGGCTGAGAGGATGAGTCTGAGCAGGTGATCAGCAACACAGGAGCACCACAGGGGACTGTCCTCTCACCTTTCCTCTTCACCCTGTACA
>JAUMHL010000015.1:22538634-22556657 GCA_032362345.1 Sandelia bainsii
CAGGTGGTGGAGAGGAGGCTGCTTATCAAGCTGCTGAACATCATGGAGAACAGCTCACATCCTCTCCACAGCCTGCTTTAGTCCTAGACTTCTTCAGCTCTGCTGTGATAAGGAAAGGTACAGGAAGTCCTTCCTGCCAACAACCATCACCCTGTACAATGACTTCATTATGACAGAGAGCTCTGCTCCAACATTTTAACTGTCTGTCTGTTTATGTTCCATCTATTTCCATTGCTACACATCTGATCCTCAATTCCTGAAATTAAAAATGAATAATACTGGGTTTTCTGTAGATTAAGTACAACCTGTTCTTGTTTCTGTGTGTTTTGGTGTGTATTTTTTTCCTGTATTAATCTTTATTATCTTGTATTTTTTCTATACTGTTCTGTAACATTATTTTTTAACGGCTACTGCAACACCTTTGGGGATCAATAAAGTATCTATCTATCTACTGTGACCTTCAAGCGTAGATCAGTCAGAGTTGTGCTGAGCTCCCTGCTGTGTCTCTCCAGGCTGCGCTCCCTGTCCTGAGCCTCCTGCAGCTGCCGCTCGGAGCGTTGTAAAGCTTCAGGAAGAGGCTCCATCTCTGCTAGCTGCCCCAGTAACTCCCTGCGCACTTCCTCTATTTCCTTCTCCAGCTCCTCCCGCACTGCCTGGGCCTCATGCTCCGCCTGAGCCAGTTGAGTACCATACTCATCTGCCTCGGCCCGAGTTTTCCCCACCTTGACAGTGATGGATAGCAGAAGGGGAAGTTGGGTTTACTGTACTGTTACCTGATGTACTATCGCAGTATTGAAATGTTTGCATTCCTAGTGATACATTACGCTTTACATACCTGGACCTTATAGCTATCCAGCAGGCTTTCATATTGCTTGATGGAAGCTTTAACCTGCTGAAGCTCTGACTGGGACAAGGCCAGCTTCTCCTCCACTGTCGACAATACAGCCTGACAAAAACACAGTTTAGCACAATCAGTGATTACTGCAAACTAAGAGGACAATCCATCCTCCTACTGTAATTGTAAGACACTTAGTCTATTAAAATGAAAAAGGACACTAAAGCATCACAGATACACTGGCAAGAAAAGTTAAACACCTACAAACGTACATATTATTATTATCTGTTTGTTTTATTCAGTCAAATGGTTGTAAATGGATCACAAACGACACAAAAATATATATTTCATAGATAAAAAACCTTCCTTTTTCAGGACAAGTATAGACTGACACGAAAGCCATTTATATTTGTCTATTTTTAGTTCTAGTTTACACTGAAAATAACAGGTCACTCTGCAAATATAAAGGAAAAGCCAAATATAAACTCAGATTATTGGTTTACTGGACATGAACTAACTAAGATGTTCTAACACCTGGGAGGGCATGTATGATTAATTTAAGACCATCCACACTTCTAGAAAATCAGACAGATATTAAAGTTGATCAAAAAATACTAAGTGGAAATATGAAGTGTTTTAACACTGATTTTGTAAAAGGTCATCTTTAAAGATGGGTTACCTGCTGTTTACACTGTTACAGATAAACAATGTCTTGCTGTGTATGACAGGTGAAAATTTGATAACTGGGTTGTGTTCACTGTAAAGTGAATTTTTTGCTGGGCGGTTCACCTTGAGGGACTGGTTCTCCAGCTTGGCAGCAGTGCTTTCTGTGGTCAGTCCATGCAGGTGATCCAGCAGAGCTTCTCTCTCCACTCTGCCTTTATCTTCTGTGCTCTGCAGCTGTTCAGTCAGCTCTGCTATACGGCTATTAGAACACATAAAATGTCATATTTTCACTTATACTCAGCGTTATGTCAGCGTTTTAACCAAAACCAGCAGTAACTTTTCACAGATTAACAAATATTCTGAATTGAATACAGTTTTCTTCTCCCTGTTCCCCATGTTGGTGTGCATGAAAGACAAGGAACACCTGTTAGAGTACAGAAACTCTTTTTACAGTTTTATTTTATTTTTTTCTCCATTAACTGGAAACAGGTCAGTAACATAATTGCTGCCATCAATTTTAAAATTACCTTATCTTTTTCTTAAAATGTACCATTTTAAGAAGTTTAAATATAAAAAAAATATACCAGAAAAAAAAAAAAGTATCTTTTTCATATATACTTGTCTTTCCACACTCCACCTCCACACCCCTGAAAAGAACAGTATATTAATTTGAATAAAAAATACATGCATTTATATCAAATAAAAAATAATTTAAAAGATAATTTCTATATAATAAACTTGAAGAGAAGAGAGACTCAAAAGCTTACACCAGATTTCAAAAAAGGTAGGTGCCATATGTGAAACTAAATTTTTAATCATTTAATCAGTTAAGAAATCTGTTATTTAGTTAGCAGTCACTCAGTTAGTAGAGCAGTTGTCTACGAACCCCAAGGTGGGTGGTTCAATTACCGATTCCTCCTGGCTACATATCGAGGTGTCCTTGTGGTAGCCCTGACAAATTGTATTCACTTGTAACCACTTGTATTGGTCTGTATCAGGAGCTGCCATTACCTGTTTAACAGTGACAGTTCGATCTCCAGTTTACTCTTGTCTGTCACTTCTTGGGAATAGCGACTTTGCCAGGTCTCAGCTGCTGAAAGAGCATCTGTCACCTGCTTCTCCTTTTGAAAATAAAGAATAAACAACATATTTTTCACTGTTGTACATTAGCCAAAAAGTGTCTTTTTAACATATGGTCATAATAATTTAATATAGTCAGTAATCTAATAATTGCAAAATGTACCTAGTGAGGATGTTAAGAACTTAACATGACTATGTCTTGTGTCTCTGTGACTAATAAATTAACAATTAGTAGATGACGCAGTCTGCTCAGTGACACAGTCCTACCCTGTCCAGCAGCTGAACACTCAGCTGGCCTGCGGTGTCCTCACTGCGCTCAGCTCGCTGTTTCTGGGCTCGTGTGGCTCGTTTCAGAGCCTCTCGGTCTGTGCTCGCCTGCTCCTTCAGCCTTGTCAGCTGCTCCTGCAGATGATCCATTTCTGCCTTCTGCTGATTGGCTGCTCGCTCCAGGTTCTGAACCAATTGAAAGAACCAAGCATTACAGCTGGGTTTACCGTTTATAAAGTCTCACACTCATAATGATAATACACACCAACCAACAACAGATAATATGTGCGTGGATATACTAGATCCCATGACAAACCTTTATCTGCACACTAAGCCGGTTGTTCTCAGCCTCCTTGCCGCGGAGCTGACCCTGTAAATGAGCTCTTGTTGACTCCAAACTCTTGGACAAATCAGCTGTACTCCTGGCATTGTCCTGCATTCTCAAAGTCCAACAGACTTTACATTAGTAAAAATCTGCATGTCTGCTTTGACTAAAAGATCAAATGCTTAAATAAGATACTGCTTTCTTTAATAACTTTTCTTCAGCTCCACTGTTTGACTAGGAGCTATTTACAGCAAAAAGCACAACACATCCAGAAAACTGTGCTCCCAATACCGTACCTTCTCAGAGTCTAACAGTTTGGCCAGTTGTTTAACCTCCCTGTCTTTCTCCTGAAGTTTCACCACAAGATGCTGTAAAAGGAAAAGCTTTATTTATGTATCACATTTTATACACATGGGGAAAACTAAATAAAGATACAAAACACAATACATTTAAAAAACAATGTCAATGTCAAGAGACTAAAGACAAAGTACACAGTATGGGCTAATTAAAGTAGATTTAAGTAGACTTTGTAGGCTTCTTTTAAACTCACAGCATTTTCTGCCTCTGTGTCTGCCAGTCTCTTCAGTAGCGTGTCCTTTTGCCCTGACAATCGGACTGACTCCATCTGCACAAAAAGAAACCAACACAGGTGAAAGTCTGTCAGTCAGCTTGACATTTACTGTACAATAACGCAGTCAGTTCTGCTGGAAAAGTTACAACACAAATGTCTGACAGCAAATACAATTAGTCACAAAAACACATCCAGAGAGCTGCACCAGGCTAGTGTCGTAGAAACAGATGAGCTCATGAAAACACAGGCCTACATCCAAAGCATTAATGAATAAGTTAATATTCTCAACAGAACAAATGAACAACGGATGGTGATTGTGGTGTTTTAATTACATTTAAGTTTTAACTGCATTGTTCTGCATCTGTCTTATAATAACATAATGTAACATATATGACCTCACTTCACAACATCTGATTCCGTATTCTAGCATTACTCTTATACTGTGTATCATGTGTCCCATTTCAGATCTTCATCATTTCCCATACTATTCAGAATCAGAATCAGAAAACTTTATGCATCCCAGAGGAAATTGCTTACATCACGACTGCAGTCACACAAGACAATCACACAAAGACACAGAAAACATCACACAAGGACTCAACAAGAACAATACAGTATAAAGTACAAGGTGCACGATAAGTACAAGAATAAGTAACGTGTTGATAAGTACAAGTGAGATAGAGCTATATGAAAACTAGGAATATACTGAAAAATATAATATAGAATATATTGCACAGTATTCTTATAATTATATTGCACAGGTTGATAGAGTCAATACTTTAGCTGTTTACAAGGTAAAATATACAGTAAATATACAGTAAAATATAAAGTATCATAAGTAACTATATTGCACATGATAATACAATAAAGTAGGACATTGCACATTAGCAGCATTTGTTACTACCAGTTATTGATGTGGTAGTAAGTTGTTGTCCACATTATTGTGAGGATCAGTCACCACACTGTGGAGCGGGTGATCAGTATTGTCCATGAAGACCTGAAGTCTGGACAATGTTCTTCTTTCAGCTACGGTCTCTAAGGTGTCAAGTTCCTTACCCACCACAGAGCCTGCCTTCTTAATCAGCTTGTTCAGTCCCTTAGCATCAGCCACTTTCATGCGGCCACCCCAGCACACCACAGCATAGAAAATGGCACTGGCCACCACAGACTCATAGAACATCTGCAACATGGTGTTGCAGACTCTAAAGGATCTGAGTCTCCGTAGAAAGTACATTCTACTTTGACCTTTCTTGTGGGTGGCCAGCGAGTGCTTGGATCAGTCCAGCTTATTGTCCATGTGGAGACCTAGGTTGACCTGACTTATACGACATTACCAGTGCAATTAGATCTGAAAAGTGTTAGAATTCTATAAATGTGTTCTGATGTCGAGTTGACTGTGCTTCAAGTATTAGCTGTGGAGTTAAAATCACTGTGTTTGCCAATACAGTAGCTCATAATGATATCATAATGGGCTGCTGTAACAGTAAATTAGGCACAGAATGAATTTTGTGACAACTGCACTGTTTACATAAATCTGGCGCCTAGTCTTAATAACTACTCAGCCCAAAATCCTGTTTCTAGTCTATCTTGTCATTGTAAAAGGCTGCCAAGAAAGATAACACATGAAATGTCTTCCTCTAAAGGTAACACAGACAACACGACCATCCAAACAAGCCAAGTGTCTCTGTGTAACCAGTTTAACATGTAAACACAAGACTCTCCTGGAATATTACCAGATACAGGTACACACAGTACCTGCAATCCGTGCTGCTCTCTGAGAAGGTGGCGCAGAGTTCGGTTTGTGGCTTCAAATGTCTCCAGTTTCTGCAGCAACAGCTCCTTCTGACGGGCCAAAAGTGAAGACTCAGAGCCAGACAGCCTCTTTACAGTAAACGAACAAAAGACAGAGAGGGGAAAGACTAAAGAAAGTACAAAACAGCTTCTGACACATCATTGAACACATAACACAGAGATTAATTCTGGCCATTTATGACAATTAATTGTGCTGTTCTTTGCTCCAGAGAATGTCAATATACCAGAAAACCTGCCTGACTGCAGTAGCTGAAGAAGTAACCTGTTAATTTCTAAGGTTCTCAGATTTCTACAACATGTTGGATGCTACAGGGCACATACTGAGAGTTAACGCTCAGTTAATACTCACACTGCCACTAGCAACACACAGTTTGGAAACAGACTCTTGCAGGGCTGAGACTTGCTTGGCAGCTGCTGTCCCATCCACCTCAGCCTCCATCAGTTTCCTGAGCAAAGCATCTTTGTCCTGATGCATACTGTCTTGCCTGCAAGGACAAGACGAGAACGTGTGTCCAGATTGACTTTGTCTCACTATATATTATTAGTATTAGAACAAAAGCAATCAGCCCTCAGGCCATAGATAAACTAAATCTATTTTCCAACATTCTACGAACTGGAGAAGCTTCAAACAGAACACTTGTTTATCCTTGTTAACATTTTATCCCCAGATTTACGCACAACGTTTGAATCTTCTTAGGAATAAATTATTTCCAAAAACATGGATGAAATAAATACAACATGGCTATGGAGAGTATTTACCTGTTGTAGTCTGTCTCCTCCAGCATTTTCTCCATGGATTGCCGTAACAGTGTGTTCTCCCGCTCAGACTCTTTCAGCTCTTTGGTCACCTCAGCCAACTCCTCCTCCTGTTCTGCGATCACTCGCTGAGAGACACTCAGCTGCTCTGACTGACGCTCCAGCAGCTGCTCCTTCTTCCGCAGTTCCACCTATGTACACAGAATTACAGGCGTGCAAAAATGTATGTTGACAGAAATACAAATAATATGTTACTAGGATCATAGTAACTCTGACATGTTATAAGTGCTCACTATTATCACATCAAGCATGAGTCTGTAATCCATCTCAAAATATCTGTACATTCACTCCATCAAATGACAATGTAGTAATCATAAAAATAGTATAAGTAAGTATAAGTATAAAAAAGTGGATGTTTGTGATGTAGTGGTTTGGGGCTGAAGCAGCATAGCTTCCCAAGAAGACATTAACAAGCATATACTAGCATTGAGATAGACACATTTTAGCCTTGGTGTGGGCCATTAAGCATTTTGAAGTTTATGTTGCCAGCAGAGACGATATATTTGTTTCCTCACCCCACAGTCTCTTAGTGCTCCTGGCTAAATTCCAGAATGCCAATGTTAGAAAAATGAAAGCAGCTTTGTGTGATGTGTAGACTGTAGTAACCATTTCCCCAAAAAATGTAACTTGGACGATTTCCTTATGTGACTGACCTCATTTTTCAGAGAGCTGACTTCACTCAGTAAGCTGTCAACCTTCCTCTCATACTGGCTGATTCGTCCGTGTAGCCCTTCCTCTTCTTCTGATGTGAGGTCAGTCAATCGTAATGCAGAATGGGAATGTTCTGGTTCTACTTCTGGGAGTGGAGGTGTGATTTCAAGGTGGTGCGTTGGCCCCTTGGTTCAAATTACATTTTCAGTAACACTGCATGAGTTTTTTCACAATGGTCTTAGGGGTAATTTTCCTTTAAGATGTGTTACCTCCCACTTGTATGAAGCATCCCGTATGGAGGCCTTTCCTGGTGGAATCCATGGCACTCGAGCTTTGACTATGGCTGTAGGACGGAGGTTTCCTCTGTCGACCTTGGTCTTTCCCTTCAAAACACAGGTGTGCAACAAAATGTCATTTCTGTCTGCTAGGCCTCCCTATGCTGCACAATAACTACATTTGATGATTAACAGGTACAGTCTGTACTATAAACATGAGTAGAATGAGTTTCATAACTTGTAATAAGCAATTAAAAAGCATAAGATCAATAAGGCACACATCTTCTTCTGCAATTGGAAAGTAAAAAGAAGAAAGCACATGAAAGCACATATCACCATAACAGATAGACCATAGTCAATCTCTAACCTGAGGTGTTCTGGCAGGACTCATCCTATGGCTCTTCACGTGCACATGGATCGGTGTGGCATCACTGACATGCACATGAATAGGAGGTGAACTTGGTCGAGTTCTCATTGCTTTTCTCTGTGAGAGCAGTGGGTGATGAGTATCTCCAAATAATTTAAGTGTTCACATTAAAATTTAAGCTAGTGACATTTGTTGTAGGAGAGTTTGCAGTATATGAGGGTAATAAGGAAAATAATTCCATACACAATTACAAAATATGACATGCATCAAGACTAAATTAACTGTCATATCATAAATCAACTTTTCTTTTTTGATAACATGTCTGCAGTAGAACATATTTACATATATAATTGTGAGATCACTGTGTCAATAAGGAATAAAGACAAGTTTAGAATTTTGAGTAGTATGAATAGAAACTGTGGCATTTTAAAGAGAATTTTGTGTATGTTTAAGCTGTTTTTATACTTTCTATAGCTACACCTATACCTATATCACATCTGATATTCATTAAAAGATTTAAGGTAAAATAAAACAGCATTTATTAGTAACTACTATCTGATCCCATTTACAATAACAGTAAGTTAAATTACTTTGCTAAAACGTACAGAATTGATGACAGCTATGAATACCAACCTTAAACAAATGCATTCATAATGTTTTATGTAGGAATTCGGCAATACCTTTAGATGGCCATGATGAGTGTATCAGTCTTAAAATACAGATTAACCAAGGCAGCATATCATAACTTTTAAGTTTCAAGTTAGCTAACTACACGAATGTGACATTAGCCTTAGCTACTAGCTAACCCTTACTGCAGCATTTGTATCCTCGGTGTAATTAATTAATTTTCAGTCTTACCATATGAGAACCAAATTATCCCCGCCAAGACTTCAAAATAAATTTCATTAACAGAAAAGCGTTTGTTGTTCAGCGGGTAATATAAGTGGGTTAACATGAATTGTCTGTTGGAGTGAACGCTGGGACAAACTTCAACATGTAGCAACGTTAACTTAAATCTGGTTGGCAGGTTTAAAGCACGTGACTTAATTCGCCAACAGTGATAGGACCAGAGTCGCCATCATGGCGTTCCTTAGCAACACAATAAACTTAGCAAATATATGTGTAAAGATTTATCCCACAGAAGACACCAGTTTTTTCTAGTTTTGTCGTTCCCAACAAAATGCCAAAGATGAGGAAACGTCAATTTGTATTGCTTCAATCGGAAGCTGTGGCTCGGAAGCAAACGTCGTCAATTTATATGTAAACTGTCATGTCCAGCAGTATCTCAACATTACCACAGAAGGGCAACAAATAACAGGAATTCTCAAGTGGCTCGACGTGACCTCAGACACAGTTCCTGCTAAATAAAACAGTAAAAAAGGTGCATAAATAATAATAATAATAATAATAATAAACAAATAAGGAGGCTTTATACAGACCTACAATCATTGTTAGAAAGGTTGTTAACATATTATAATTAGCTTGAAAAAAACAAACAATACAACAATAATAGAAGTGTTTCTTTTTACCGTGATCTGAGTGGAAGTAGACTGTATTGTTGATCTCGCTTTTTTGGTTTTATTTGATGAAATGATGACGTCATTAATCGAGACCATCCCTGTAAACTCGTACTAAACTCCCACACTTCACATAAAAAGTTAGGCATTGTGAGGTAAAATTACTGGGTCTAACCAAGCCCACTGAAGTCTCTGTTACAACGTCTAACATCCATCTTTTTATGTCTCTCTGTAATGAAATCTTTCTCTCGCTAAATCATCTAGCCAGACCTAATTATATGAACATCCTCAACTAGATTCAGTCAGACTAATACTTCACCAAGGATTCATTTTGGCAGGTTATTAACTCCACATTTATTTTAGAATAAAAAAAGATTCCTCATCTGAAACTATCAACTACTCAAACTGTTAATAATGAGTTCTTCTTGCTGTGTGGTCTCTCTGTGCCTAAATTTAAACCTGTTGCAGCACCAACCTGACACTGAGGCTGTCAAGCTGAAGGAGGGGGCCTTGTAGACTTTATTAGCTCATAGGTCTCCTGAAGCTACAGACTGGTATAGTTGGGCTCAACTCCACACTCCCTGGAGAGGGATCAGACTATCTTTTGCCAGACTTGGTCGGTCAGTGTGGGTCTACTCAAATTTGGAGATGCTATGGAGAAGGTTAGGAATGGAAATCAGGGCTTAGCACTGGCTGTGGGGAGGAGATTTGACTCTGGCTGGTGATATTGTGTGGTGATGGAAAAATTGCTTTGAGTAAGTCCTGAACCCAAACAACACATCCCCTGAGTGTAAAATGGAGCATGAAATTGACAGCTGGACTGATGCACTGTACGCAGCACTCCAGCTGTTGTGCTGGACTGTTTTAGTGAAGAGGGTGCTGAGCTGGAAAGCAAACTAAATCTTCCTCAGAAAATGAGCAGTTTAGACTAGAGCTGCTCCTCCTTTGCAAGCATCTGATCAGGATCATATCTGGGGCTTCCAGTAGGGAGTTTACTGGACATGGCAAACCCATAGGAGACCCCAGGATAAAAATATACTGTGTTCAGCATAAATGAGTACACCCCAACAAATTTGTCAGAAAACCTTTAAGTTTCCTTTTAGAATCAACATTTTCAATTGGATACTATACCACAAAATACTCCCACAAATGTGGGCCAGTGATCGCAAACAAGCTTTGTTAATTTGCTCACACAAAAAAGTCAATGTCCTAACAAATTCATTCAGGTTGCAAAAATGAATACACCCCATTGAAAGTCTTGGGAGCTAAATTTTAGAGTACAAAATCTGAATTAACAAGAAATGAACCACAGGTGAGTCTAATTATTCATTAAACAGGCATTTTGACTATAAAAGGGAATACTTAACAAAGAAACCCCTTCCCATTCCATGCTGTTCGCAATGGCATCACATGGAAGAGAAATGTTACAAGACCTGAGAAAGAGTGAAGGCTTCAAGAAGATCAGCAAAGTGTTACTTATTAGTCAAAATACTGTAGCAAAAGTGGTACAAAAATTTAAGAAAGATGGAACTGCAACTATCTCACAGAGACGTCCAGGCCGTCCACGGAAGTTAACACCTCGACAGGAGCGTCTTCTGAAGAGAAGTGTTGAAGAAAATCGCCATGCAAGTTCACTGCAGTTAGCTAAATAAGTAGGAATCCAAACTGGGGTGACTGTTTCCCGTGACACAATACGGCGTACACTGCAGAGGAATGGCATGCATGGGTGTCGTCTACAAAGGAAGCCTCTCCTAAAGCCCATGCACAAAAAAGCCTGTCTAGAATTTTCCAAGGCCAATGCTGAAAAAGATGAAGACTACGGGGACTCTATACTGATTGAGACCAAAATCAATGTTTTGGGATGGATGGCTTTAAAACTGTATGGCGTCGCAAAGATGAGGAGTAAAAGTCCATGGTGCCTACAGTGAAACATGGTTGTGGCAGTGTCCTTATGTGGGGCTGCATGAGTGCTGCTTGTGTTGGGGAGCTGCATTTCATTGATGGTATCATGAATCCACAGATGTGCTGCTCTATATTGAAAGAGAATATGCTACCATCACTCAGTGCCCTTGGTCATTGTGCAATTTTCCAACATGACAATGATCCGAAACACACATCTAAGGCCACTGTTGCATTTCTGAAGAAGAACAGAGTGAAAGTGATTCAGTGTTTCTCCTGATCTGAACCCAATTGAACACCTATGGGGAATTCTGAAGAGACTAGGTGAGCATCACTCTCCATCCAGCATCCAGGCTCTAAAAGAGGTCATTCTTAAAGAATGGTAAAAGATAGATGCAATATGTTGCAATATGTCGCCAACTTGTTCATTCCATGCCTAGAAGACTTGGTGCTGTCCTTAAAAATCATGGCGGTCATACCAAATACTAAATTTATTAGTTTTTGTTGTCGGGTGTATTCATTTTTGCATCACCTGATGATTTTGTAATCTAAATCTATTAAGCCTTATAAGTTCATGAGTTAAGCAAATCAGTCTTTTCATCCATCCATTTTCTTAACCGCTTGTACTCGTAAGGGTCACGGGGGGTGCTGGAGCCTATCATCGGGCGAGAGGCGGGGTACACCCTGGACAGGTCGCCAATCCATCGCAGACACATGCCGACACATAGAGACAAACAACCATGCACACTCACATTCACACCTACGGACAATCTTAGAGTCACCAATTAACCTAACATGCATGTCTTTGGATGGTCGGAGGAAGCCGGAGTACCCGGAGAGAACCCACGCAGACACGGGGAGAACATGCAAACTCCACAAAGAAAGGCACCCTTCTAGCTGTGAGGTGACAGTGCTAACCACTACACCACTGTGCTGCCTCAGTCTTTTCAAAATTTTGGAAATTGTTCTTGTGTTCATTGAGATAATGATTACAATCTTACTTTTGAAGGGGGGTGTCCTCATTTATGCTGAGCACTGTAACATGTTAGAAAGAATATATATCTCATTGAGCCTGGGAACACCTTGGGGGCTCTCATGAGGAGCTGAATAGAAAAATAAAAACTCCTGATGAGGTCTCAAGGCAGACACAACAACATACTAACACTTTTAGCGAAACATTTCAAAATAAAATGTCACGTTGCATTAACGCAGCTTTCTGGCAACATTTACAAATGTATAAAACTGTTAGAAGTTGAATCAGTACATTCCTCTACGACATATGCAATTACACTGCGGATCTTTGTGTGGTGATTTTGATTTCACAAAATTTTAACAGAGCAACAGAGCAGTACTTGTAATCATCTTCCCCAGTCAGACAATAAAAACACTTTGTAAAGCCAAATTTTCTTTTTCTTTATTGGCTCCATCTGGCAACACAGAAAAAAAATCTGATACAATAATTGATTGGTAAGATGGGAAAGTGAGAGTACACCAGTCTTTGGCACTTTCTATCCTAAACAAACATGCTGCTAACAGAGATAATCATCTGCACATTTTTTTAAACTGAAATAATGAAAAGTCAACCTGACATTTTGACGCTAAGTGAAAATCACAACAAGCATATCACACGTGTTGCTATAAAGGAGGGCTGAACCCATCTTTTTGAAAGTTTTTTCAAGTATAAAAAGGTAGAAATGCCCCTAAATGGGGGAGAAACCAAGAGTGATTCACTTAAAGCAGTTAGTAGTGATGTGTTTCCAAAAGGTTTGATCAACATGCTTCTCCATGGATGTAGGTCCTTAATGGGGAACAGCGGCCTTTATGAGTGCACATCCATGATAAAAACACATTTGTTTCTTGTGCTCTGGATTCTAATATGCAGGACGAACACTGACTTTCTCACCAGAACATCCCCTGTGATCAAATCCACCGTGTTTCTATTTTCTCCAGCATCAAGTCAATGTTGATTTCTATGCTTCTATGAGGCTTTTTCTCTGTATGAATGCTGGATAGTGCAGATTGGTATCTTTAGAAAAGGAAGTATTGATTCTGCAGTAGAACAACAATTCGATGTTTACTGACTAAGATTAGCACATTAAGATATCTTTGAACACTCAGGAGCAGCAAACTATTGGTATTGGTATGATAGGTATAAGGCAATGGCAGCAGAGGAGAGAGTAAAGCGTTGTGTTCTTTGAGCGGGGTTTATCGTGGGTTGGTGACAGTGTCCACCCTGCATAAGGATTTATACTCCCATATGAGTATTTTATGAACTCTGCATGACCCTACAGATCAGTCATCAATTCTAAAACAATGTCTGTGGAGATTCTTAATCATCCAAGTCATCCTATCCCAAAAGTTCTACTCAGTGGCAACTAGCTTGAGGTTCAAAAGGTTGCCATTAAGTGATGGAATAACCATCACTTAAGAGAGAACATGGTCCTCAACACCACTTATTAGCCCCTTGCCATGCTAGCATTCCTTTGACACATGCCGGTCAGGTAGGACAATGATCCACATGTGACCTCAGTGACCTTCAGGCTGTTAACAACTCAACGACTCCTCAGAGATGAAATACTTGGGACTCCCAAGTGGTCAGTTAGAACTGAAGAAGCCCTTTGGATGAGAGGTGAAACAGCTTCAAGAAGTCCAGTTGCCACTAAGTATCGCCTCTAGGATCCAACATCTGGCAGTTACGTGAAACAGACAATAAAAAAAGATTTGCAAAAGTTCTCTTATGTGCACAACCCGTCAATACCTCATTCATACATGAATTCATCAGCTTCCAGGATTTGTTAGAAATCTGCTCTGTTACACCCTTCAAATTATATGAAGCTGGAAAATGCCATTTGCATCAAACAGAATCAATTCACGATATTGCACCATGCTCCATATGCTGCTGGGTCGCAGGATGTAAAATTGAAAACATGAAAATTTAAAAAATTCACGCACGACTATACAATACGTACATAATCCTGTTTTAACAAGCATTCACCTGTGAGGGAATACAAAGAAATTCAAACGATACTTTTTTTCTGATTTCACTGCTGCTACACAATAAATGAAGCGGTTGAATTCATGGACAAACACAGCAGACATCAACACAGCAAGCGTTTCTTTTTTAGTTAGTTCACTAGTATAGTGTCACTTCACCGTTTGGGATTATTTTCCATTACATATTTGTCCTTCTCATGATTCTGATTTCAGGGAGTACACCATACAATAACATGTTATAAACATAGAAACGTTGTCAACATGCAGTATTTGACAGTTTTAATGAATAAATTTCTTCACTTCTTCTGTTCTGCTTGATGTCCAAACATGTAAACAGTTTTTTGTTGTTATTCCTTTGGAAAGTAAAAAAAAAATCATGATCAATGTTGTAATCTCCACTGACTGTTTTACAGCACCGCTGACTATAAAACACTTGGAGTTCTTTCCCACGCTTTTCTGGAAACAGCCACCATGTTTGACACATTTCAGGCAGAAGCGGTTAAAAAAGTTACAGCGGATGAAAAGTTGCTTTAGGAAACTGTTTGAAATCACTGCACAACTTTTTCTCAGTAAAAAAAAGGATCAACAGTGTGAAGAGCTGGCATGAAGGACAAGAAAATGGGAGGATTTTTCTCTTTTTTTCCCCCCGTATGCACAACAAACAAGCTCATAACAAGATTAAACTTCATAACTTCATAAAGTGCAAGCCTACAATATCTTAACTGTCAACACAAGGGAACACGGAAGCTGATATTACAATGAAAATAGAAGAAAATGTAGAAAGGGCTCACTTTCCCAGACAAATGTCACATGGAGAAAACAGTGGTGGTTTTCCTCTGTTTCTCTTCAAGTCCTTGGAAAGTTGGAATGTAACACCTTTAGAAAAATGGCCACAGAACAAACTGGCCTCATTAACATTTTGTTCCTCCTTAATTTTAACTTCATATCTTACACAGTTTATAGACTCACTAAACACTGAACACTGTCTTACATTATCTATGCACAAACTCTAACAATGTCAATAAATAAAATATTAAAGGAACGCTGAGACTAGTGTTGTTCCCATCATTTCTAAGCAGCTGGCTTGGCTCCTTCCTGCATTGTTGCATTATTTGAACATTTTGGTCAAGGGCAGTTGAAGATCAGCTGGTTTCAGTATCAGCTTCCTTATAGTGACCTGTGCCATCGCTTCTCACTGATGGTGCCACAAACACATCCTCAGTAGCAACACTTGATAAGTTCTGCTACTTGCTTACCTGGCTTGTTTCCACTTTGGTCTATGTCAAGATGTGGAGCATAATTCAAGAGATATGAAACTGTGTAAGCAATAATTCAAAGCCTAAAGCCTTCAGTAGCTCATAGCCTTAGTCATGCTGGACACAGTGACACGTTAGCTTTTAGCTGTTCTAAGACCCTCATTAGAAAAGGGGTTAGCATGTAGAGTGTTTTAAAGGATAAGGCTGGTGATAGTGAAAACACCCAAACCACCACTGAACGTCACTGATGACAAACAACCCTGCTGCCACAAATACTAGAGCACCAAATGTGGCTTAGTGTGCCACTGAAACTAGTTCCACACGAGGAAATTACCTTAAAATCAAACTATATGGTGCATTTGTGCTTTAAAAACTAACGAGTGCCACAGACAGAGCAGAGAGAAATGTGTTGATTTCAGACTTTTTGTGCGACAATAATTATAGAAACTTAGAAGACAATATAATGTTTTTAAATGTTATTCATCACAACACTGATCGCAGCCATTGTTCCTCTGCTATTCCTGTGACCACTTCACTAACAGTACTGTGAGACTGTACGGGGGATGTAGTTCTGGCGCCAGTTACTGAAACACTACTTCATAGTGTCAAACAAAACTCAAACACATGATGAACACATGAAAGTGTTATCTAGGATAGATCTCATGCTACTTAATTAATCTGTTACTTCTTTGTAATTGGTGCCTACATTTTTGGATATTCTGAGCATATTCTGTTTAACTTTGACGCTCATCCAGCACATCACAGCACTTTGACCATGGACACAAGTGGCTACAATGACGGTAAATCATTCAGATGTTGTGAACACATCACAGCTGACATCTTGAAGTCAAATCAACTGGAAACATTTGTTTTTACATGTGGAAATGAACTACAGTACTGCTTTAAGATCAAACAAGGACGAAAACATCAACAGTTAAACACAGTGGATGGATGACATGAAGAACTGTCATATTCTTTACAACCAACCATGTCCTACAGCAAGCAGCGCCTCATCCTGCTCAAGAGAAGCTGTCATACAGCACATGCACAACTCCAGACTAGTTACAACATTTTTGGTTACTTCTTTCAAACGTGTGAAAACATTAAGCTTGACTGAGTGAAGGGTTTTGTTTAGCACTGTGTTCTGAATTCACACCTGAATGCTGGTCCAGATCGTACCATTCTCTGCCCTTTAGCTGTACACAACCTTCACTCTGATGAACAATGATGAATAAATAAAAACTGCCAACGTCTTAACGATTATCTGACATGAGGAATGAAGTCACAGGCTGCAGTCTGAAATCTTGCATTTGGGTGGGAAAAGTGAGTTGAGAGGTTTTTTTCAGCCTCTCATTTGGTTTATTCATGAGACAAGCTGCTGAGACTCAAAACGGGGGAATTGACACTGTATTTAACTCTCTGGCTTATCTATGCAAACATACAGTATGAACGCTGCACTACATTTGTTGCCACGAGTAACAGTTAAATGCAGGACGTAAACTTGGATGTGCTGAACCCATTATTTGATTACCTGTAAAAAACTAAAGCCAGCTGTGAGGGCTGCAGCAGTTGAGTCTGTATGTACACACATTTGCCATTTTGCTCTTTGTGAAGATGCTAGTAGGATTCCAGTGAATCATCCCAAAACAGGGTTTGCACGTCCAGCATGGTCGCCAGCTCCAAAATATGCTTCTGCAGAAGGCTGCTCTCCACTGTGTCCTGTTTGGGGAGCTCTGGGTACGACTCTGGGAAACTCCGGGACTCCTGCAGACACAACATCAAACATGCCTGAACCCATCAAACATCACAGCACACATGCTCTCACTTCTATCATTACTGGCTTCCATAAACTGTAATTGTTGTTTCACTGAGGACAGAGGTCTCTAATAATAGATACACAATGTCTGCATAAGGAGATTCCATTACACACATCTTAAAAATATTCACCAGTTTACCGTTATTCAAATAAATAAAAAAAAGGAACAGATTAGACGACATGACGCTAAAAGAAAACAACTAGATTTGACAGTATTATTTAAGATGTTGAAGTTAATCCAGGCTGGTTGTGTTTTCAGACTTACATAGAGAATAATGGGTGTACATATTTCATATACCCAAGGTCGTTTTAGACGCATAGGCTGCAGCCTAGGGCCCCATCAGCAGGGGGCCTTAGTGAGCTACATGGATTGATAGTTTAGTTTTTTTTATTTGTTTTAAATTGTATTTAAATTATTTGTACGTATATTTCACGTTCCCTGTATTTTTGTAATCATTGTGAGACTACAAAAATATAGCTTTCAGTAATATCTATTCATGAAAATGAAAAAAAAAAAGCTCAGCTATTTTTTCGAGTTTGTCTGTGACTTCATCAAGACAAACTCGGCAAATTGTAAACGTAAAGATGTATCTTGATAAAGACAGCTAACAGTGAACATATACTGAGGAGGTGACAAAATCTACAACATATCTCAAGAAAACAAAGACTGATAGAAACAACAATTTTGTGGAGAAACACCATCAGCAGATAAAGCTAATAAAGCCTCCTTGCTAACAAAAGTCTGACCAGGTGATACAGAGTCAGCTAGCGTTAGCATTAGCGTTAGCATCAGCAGCAGCTGCTGTGATACAGAAGAGGAGCTGGAGGAGCAGTAAACAGCACAGCTCCTTCTCCAAACTCGTCCTCATCAAGAAC
>JAUMHL010000015.1:22565958-22580170 GCA_032362345.1 Sandelia bainsii
AGAGAACCCACGCAGACACGGGGAGAACATGCAAACTCCACACAGAAAGGCACCCGGCCGACCCGGGGATCGAACCAATCAATTTTAGTAATTTGATTACTGTTAAGTTTGAGTCTAGTTTTCTTTCTAGTTTTGATGTTTTTTATGCATTCTGACTACTGTCAGTATCTTCGTTCTGTACGATTTCCATGGTTACAGGGGTCACTCTTGTCTATTAGTGGAACAGACTGCTTACTTATTCACACACAGTATCCCTGTCAGACAGTTCTCATTTCCATTTTCTCATTTCTGACAGAACCACTTTCTCTGCAGAGCCTGTTTACCTACGGTCATTTCAGAATCCTTTTTCACTTTATTTTGATGATTACATTTAAAATTGATAAAAATTAGGTAAAAATCATCAGGCCTACAATCATAACCCATAATAAAACATCTGAAATCTTAATAATCAGCTGCAGGAGAAAGTAGAGAAGACCAGGCAGAAAATGTGACCACACTGCACAGAAAATACAGAGTTGTGGAAAGCTCACTAGCTAGAATGATGGAAAGACAGACAAACTCATAATGTAATAAATAATAAACATGCAATCATGGAACGCACAACTTGTCTGCTCCATAAATCTGTTTATCTATCTGTAACATTACTGACAGCATCTGTCTCCGTATAACTATAAGAGTGTTTGAGAACTGTTGGAGGTGTGTTGCGTGCAGGACAATCTTCTCCATCTTTCTTCTAAATCAGCGTTGTCAGATTAGCTGGACTGGTGTACAGATTGTATCCCACAGTGAGAAACTTAAAGAAATGCTACATGAGGTTCATGGGGAAGTGTGGAGTTTTTAGTCACACAGTATGTTGGAGTAAAAAAAAAAAAAAAAAGAATCCTCCATACCTTCACCAAAACTTTGACTAGGTCCATCTTGTTGAGAAGTAAACAGACCACTATATAGCGAGCATAATATCGAAGCTTCTTCACTACTAATTCTGGCCTGATAAAAAAAACAAGAGAAAATAAGAACTTGTCAAGTCAAACAAAATCCATTTAAAGGGCAGGCATATTTTAAGACATGTTCGTTAAAGGATTATTCCAGTTTATTTCAGCCTGGTGAATTTCCAGTAATGGTGGCAATTCTGGACCTAAGGGTTGTGCTAACATTTGCACTCACCACCTTTGTTGTAGAGATAGAGACAGAATAGTTTGAGTAGCTTTAGCTCTTCACACCCCATGTAGATCTCCCACTTTCAGTTATTATGACTGATATATAGTATTTATTCCATTGTTGAATAAAAAAATAATTAAAAGTTTCTTTTGCTCCAATCTCACATCCATAATCTCACTACCAGAAATACTCTTTAGAACACATAATGTGGATTAATCCACCACTGAAGGGGCCAAATCATGCAATATTTCCTCCTTTTTGAGCAACATTATCTAAAACACAGTGATACTCATCACCTGTTTTTACAGATTTACATCTTTAGCTAGAACCAATGAGCTTGCTGCAGAATGTCTCGGCTAGAACATGGAAGTAGGAAAGTCGAGAGAGAAACTTTCCATGGGATTTGTTGATAGAAATAAAAATAGAATTGTGTCTGCCTTATCCCTTAAAAAAACCCTAAATGTTAAACTTTCAAAAACTAAAGGTCCAAACAATTTATTAAATGCTAAGCAAAGGAATTCAATTATAACCCACAACAAAAAGGCTTGGAACTTACCTGTCCTCTTTGTTGACCTGAAAATAGTAGGATCGCTGACGGATGGCTGAGTAGAATGAAAAGGCCTCATTCAGGTAACTTGTTTCTGAGGTACGAAGGCTGTCAATCAAGATCAGACAAAATAAGAATTACTATCTCTGGAGTAGAACATTCCACACAAAAATGTAATCACATGCCTGATGAAGTGCAACTAAACAAAGCACATTGTGTGCATCCTCAAAGTTTAACAAACATATTGAGTAGGGATGTTTCTGTATTTATATTTCTCTAAATCTTGATTAAATATCAATCTGACACATACAATAATTGTGGCCTACTTAATAACAACAACAATAATAATAATTTTTATTTATGTACTTTTCAAGAAACTCAAAGACACTTTACAAAATAGAAACAATAGAAATCAATAGACATAAAATAGCACTTCACAAACTACTTGATTAAAATACAGCTGGTGCTTGTTACAGTAAAAAAGATGATGTCTAGAATTCTGAATTATTGATATGACATCAGTTAACTGAAAGACTTCAGTTCACAGGACACAATAATCTAGAGGGAAGATGTCTCACTCTGTTAGAACTACAGAAACTCTCCACTCTTATTGCACAGTGATGTTACAAAGTGGACACAAATCATCTGTGAACCAGCACAGAGTAGACAACAGCTGCAGAGAGCAAACAAACCTCAACACACACAAGTTCAAGTCAGGCCTGTTATCAGTGTACTCACAGAATTTGAATGAGTGACAGCTGACATGACCTGCCGCTGCTCATTTTAACTGGAGAAAACAATGGTCAACACTGGCTAAAACAGAAGACACTGCTGCCTTCAAGGACAACTTCAGCAATTTTCACTTTTTTCTCTGTGGTTTTAATTTGGAGAGTTCATGTTTATGAATACTAAAAACTTCTCTCTGCCTTCTCTAAATGAAAATATATCTCTTCTTTTGAACATAAAACTCCAGATTATGTCATTTGGAGTTTTTCTATGATGTCTGGTGCTGATGCTATGGAGGTTGTAATCTTTGTCGAACTGCTCCTCTAGAACATGTTTTAACTGAAAAACTAATCTAACTCCTTTAACGCCATTCATCTACATGTAGTCCCCAAACTAGAACCATGAGATGTCAGTTAAAAAAGTCATTGAAGTCACCTTTTAAGGTTTTGTTTACTACTGATTATCTTATATTCAGAGCTTTGTACATTTACTAACCTCAGGGATACAAATGTTGTGACTGAATGCAGCCCAAGACAATTGTCCCATATACATGGACTATCAACTATTTCAGTCATACATTCGAGCTGCTCCACCTCAGTGTAATTATCCATTATCCCATAAACAAAGGTTTTAGCATGATTCAAGACATGGTCCAGGACTTTATGTAGTAGTACATAACCGAACAAAAGTTTTTCACTTTTGTTCGGTTTTAAAACAACTGTAACTGTAAGACAGCAGTTCTGTGCTTATCATTTGACTTACTAGTAGTGGTAGTAAAGCTGTCCAATTTTGGATGCAACTTCCCCAATCTGCCATCTCTTCAAGCCATACCGACTGTCCAGAACTTGTCTGTCAACAAATAAAAAAAAAAAGACAACATTGAACAATGACAGAAATCAACCAGGGTATGACAGCATCTGGTAAATGATTCTCACAGTCATCACATATGTAGCTTTGTGTTAATGAACTGACAAATATATCAACACTGTGTTACAACTTGTCCCCATTTAGATTCATTTGCATCATGCATAGAAGATCAAAACAACCTGTGCTGCTGCTGAAACTTCCACAGCTTTGTGTAGACATCAAACGTCCGTCCAAAGTAGGACTGCCACTGCTTGTGTCCATACTGAGGAAGGTCTCTGCAGCAAAGAGCACAATTTAAGACAGAGGTGAAAGGAAAACAGTCCCATACTGTACATCTCTGAGTTTCCTCAGCTCCACAATCAATCAGGCTGAAAACAAAGAAACAGTCACGTGTTGGGAAATAACAGCAGTTAGCTCTTCAAGGTGTGATACACTTTTAGACCCACAAACACTTTACACATGATCACTGTGAATGAGTGGTGGGCAAATGGGGGGAATTTACCGTTTTTATTGCTTTATTAGTTTCAGACAGCGGACTTCTCTCTATACTCTCCTCCATTTTATTGCACAGACTGGAACATGTCATTGGGATTAAAGGAACAACACTAAGCTGGTTTAAATCTCATCTATCAGATAGATCCCAATTTGGTCATGTTAACAATGAGTCTTCCATGCACACAAAAGTTAGTTTTAATCTAAAATAAAGTTTAAAATACTTAATGATCAAGCTCCAGCATATTTGAAAGACCTCATAGAACCATACTATCCCAGCAGAGCACTTCACTGGGAGAGTGCAGGTCTAACAATAACAATAGATACTTTATTAATTCCCTTGGTTAAATTCTTTGGGACAGGCTGCCCCCTTAAGGTGCAAAGGGTTCAGTATTCAGTGTCTATGACATGTGACCAGGAACTGGGGGAACCAGGAGTCAAACCACAAACCCTTGGGTTTGTAGACAACTGACCTACCAACTGAGCCACAGTCTCCCCAAGGTCTATTTGCAGTTTGTAAAATTTCCAAATGTAGACTGGGAGGCAGAGTCTTTAGCTATCAAGCTCCTCAGGAGAGGAGGGGAGGCAGACGCTCTCTCTACTTTTAACATTAGACTTTGACTCCTTTAAGACTCCTTTCTGATAAAGCTTATAGTTACAGCTGCCTCAGGTGACTCTAAACCATCTCTTAATTATGTCTCATTCAGGTGACGTTACTCACCTCTCCACTGTTGCCTAGTGCTGCTCAAGTGGGACTGTTAGGTTTTCTGTATAATTCTATATATACTTATATTCTGTAAGGTCTTAATCCTTACACTGTAAAGAGCCTTGAGATGACTTGTCATGATTTGGCATCTATATAAATAAATTAAATTAAATTAAATTGAAAATTGAATTGTTTGTTTATTCATGCTTAGTGGATTGCTAAACATTTTTGTGTCTGTTTAAATAATAAAAAGATTAAATTAAGTTTAAAAAAGTAAAAGCTTAATAATATTATTTATATTTGGTTAACAACTGACTGTTTAAATCCTGTATTTGTGACTAACAACTTAACACACTGTTCCATTTTTCTGTTACAGGTGCAGTGGTCAGAAGTGTTTAGAGATAACTATGGGATGATTTGTAGCTCCTGAGAAATGATGATTTATCTCAGCCCTCAACACAATCTGAGATGACAGAACATGAGCTGAATGAAAGAACTGAAATCTATATTTGGAACAGACTAAAGCCCGAGAATTTAAATGCCTGATTTTTATTATTTTGATGTTTAAACAACATGGTTTGTCAGATTTGTATAAAAGAAGAGCCGTCTTATGGTACACCCACACTACTCCAAGATAAGGAAAAGATGTGTGTTACTGGCAGTAATAAAATATATTTCACCTATTTAACAATGAATACAGAAATCTGACCACAACCAGCAGAGAACTTACTTAAACTGGAAATAATAATCATTTATTTATTATATGTCTTACAGTTACAACAAGTTGGTCCATAAATTAATAAACTGACAATAATGAGACTTGGTTTCTGGTTCTGGTTCTGAAAGGGAAGACAGTTTGCCAACTCCATCTTTCCTTTCCTTCTTTATCTGAAGTGATCCTGACATTCCTCCAGCTACTGTTTCAGCCGTGTCCACACTAACATAGTATGAGAAGCATTTTTTATTTCACACAATTGATATGCTCCTATTTTAATCAGTCCAGCTGTGCACAGCCTTTGTGTTGGCTTGTGTGTCACTCATACTTTACACGTGTAAACGCAACCTAACACATATTTGTAGCCTCCTAACAACTCTGATAAAAGTCACCTTTTAGGCTAACACTTTCAGCATCATACCAATCCCCTACACTCACAAAGCTTCTGGGTTGCTGCAGTTGCTTATGAATACCTTGTTTCAGCATGTCTAACACTGTAATTGAGTCACTCCAGTAATAGATTTGTAGATGGTAAGGGTTAGTTCCAATGTTATTGGGTTAGATGACTGTGATCCAATAAAGCAGTTGAAGAAGGTATTCAATTACTTTTTGGTAGTGTAGTCCAATCAGTCACGTGTTAAGATGTTTGAAAAGGCCAAAACTTTATCCTAACCCTCACCAGATACCTCTGAGTACAGCCAGTCTGGAAGTCCTACAATGTATGTCTTGTTGCACAAATATGTTGCTTGTAGGACACTGAGCCCTTGACTGTGATCATTATAAATGTGTTTTACATGCTTGAAAGGAAATCGTTTCATAAATGATCAATACTAGCACAAAAAAGCACAACCACACACTAGTCCTCTGCCATTAATATTCTGAAAGCAACACCGATACACACTGTTTTTCCAACACTCTATACACCTCTAATACTATGTTTCCAGCAGCTATGAGAAAAAAACACAAGGGCAGCATTTTGGTTCGTTTATTAAAAGTTAGTGTAGATAGGCAGAGCTCAGCTGTATGGAGGTTCGTTATTTCATGCTTGCTTGAGTAGTAGTTTGACGGCTACTTGTAATATCTGCAAAAGAAATGTTGTTAGGGCTGGTGGTAGCACAACAAATACAACGCAACAAACTTATCAAGCACCTCTGAGACAATAAAATCAGACAGCTAACTTCAGCGTATTCACTGCAAACACATGAGAAACTACACTTATTTTCAATTTTTGCTGTTGTATTACAAACGGTTATCACATAAACTCACAATATCTGGAGAGTCAGGTCCAGACATTGTGTGGAGTTGTGCTTGAGTCAAACTCCACTCCCGATTTCAGCGAGGGGCGGGTCTAAATGCATGTCTGAATATATTGGATTTTGAATTCCTATTAGCACTAAATGTTGACAAGGAAGTTTGATTCCTATTTATTTTGAATATTGTTCCAAGTTATTATTAGTTATAATTTTAATAATGTAATCTGGCTGGAATATGAGGAGAAATGAGTTTCTTTGCTTTGGGAAGCTGATGAGAGAAAGGATCAGATGAGTAAGTCACAGGATTTGTCAGTGGCAGATGTAACCACTTAACTATGTGGTTAAATCCACTGTTCATTCCATAGAGTATTTCACTGCTGAGCTCGCATCGTAAAAAACTGCACCTGACGGTGTGAGATCTAGTGGTAGTGCAGCAGTGGTAAATATGGGCCTGTAACACAGAGCTTCAGGTCTCTGTTTTGGAATGTTTACAGACTCAGATCCTGCCATTGGCCCCATGTTCCTCAGGCTGAAGCACTCCTGACGATTCTTGTGTTAGGGAAGATACCAGCTTGGTACAGTTTTGTTTTCGGTGACACCTTGATTCAAATGTACGTCCAGAAGTCACTATAAAAATAGCACAGATTACTGTTCTTTCTGAACAAATTAAACCAAATTTGCATTTCACAATTTCAGTCATGTCACATGACTCTGAATTTGTGAGCCCTTTGAGCTTTGAGTTGATGGTCCAGTCACTCAGTCAGTGACTCAAAATAATGCAGCATCAGTTCTGACTAGTTCTGACTAATACATCACAAACTGAGTGTGTCACTTTCAGCTCAGATCATAAGGAGGTAAACGTACTGAAATCAAAGTCACAGGGTAAAAAGCAGGGAGCAGTGAGTGGATATTTTTCTCTATCTAATCTGATTCATTCTATCCATCCAGTTCTTAGTCCAATTCAAGAGCCTGGTCGTTTTCTTTCTCTCTGTCAGGATTGCCCGGCCTGGCTCACCAACATATGACAGGTTCACTAACTCAGCAGGAACACTCCTGCCACTCCAGATGGCCAGTCAGTATGATTTCACTCCACAGTTTTTGTGAGCTTATTGTGCGATTCACTGTAACAGTATCACAACAAAAACATGGAAAACACTGAATCATTTAGAGGACTGACAATGACCTCAGCTTGATTATTTTTGTAAGGACACTGATACAGCTCAACTTTGATTCAAACGTGTGTTTCAGAGAGAGGGACATTTGTAGGCTACATCCACAAACTCCACTAGTACACCACTTTAGGTATCTGTCCTGGAATATGTGTCAGCAACAAACAGCAATCCCCTTCACCTAACATCATTTAACAAGAGAAAAAACATACATGTTTCCTAAAGAACACACAATATGCATGTACACAGAGCTGCTCTAATTTAACTGAAATATAGACCATTTATCATTTAACTCTTTAATCACAACCTCCCTACCTGGGAGATTTGACACTGTGGTAGATCACAGTAATGTGAGAACACTGTATGCCGGATTATGGCAGTCATTTTTTAATCTGTAACTCCAATGCACAGTTCATTCAGACCTGTGCATGTCTGAGTTAACGTAGGTCTTGCTCAGTTGATACAAGTAGACTGTTCAACAGACAGACAAACATACAGTTACAAGTAAAAGTAAGTGAACTATTTGCAATTTCCTGGATAAATATAAAACTATGATCTGATCTTCAACAAAGTCCAAATATCAACAAACACAATATTTCTAAGCTGGAGGAGTTCAATCAATGAAACGAGAAGGGAGGTGTGGTTTAGAGCTACCTTGACTTCTACAAACACCCAAACAGTGTCAGTGTGCTATTCACACACAGCACCAGCTGATGTGAGCCATGCCTCGCAAACAAGAGATCTCAGAAGACCTTTGATCAAAAGTTGTTGATTTGCATGTAGCTGTAAAGAGCTACAGAGTCATCTCAAAGAGTTTAGATATTCATCAGTCCACAGTTAGACAAACTGTCTATAAATGGAGATGAGTTGATACTGTGGCTTCTCTCCACAGAAGTGGGCACCCAGCAAAGATCGCACAACGCAGAATGTTCAGTGAGGTGTAAAGGAATCCCAGAGTAACAGCTACAGACTTGGAGGATTCATTGGAGCTGGTTTAACATGAGTCTCATTCAACAGGCATGGCATCTATGGCAGGACACCATGAAGGAAGCCATTCCTCTCCAAACAGAACACAGCAGCATGACTGAAGTTAGCCAAAGACCACCATGACACTCCACAACACTTCTGTCTGGGAAAATGTCTTGTGGACAAAGATAGAATTATCTGGGTAGAACATGCAGCACTATGTATGGCATAAAAAGATAACAGCATACCAACATGATAACGTCATCCCAACAGTGAAGTACAAGTGGAGCTTCATGATTTTGGGCTGCTGTGCTGCCTCTGGAACTGGATCACTTGCTATTGTGGAGGGCAACATGAATTCCCAAGTTTATCAAGGTATCCTACAGCATTGATTCCCAACCTAGGGGTCCCAACCCCCAGTAGGGGTCGCCAAAGCTTTACAGTGGGTCGCGAGCACTTTACGATTTGAAGGGGGGGGCGAAATATATATTTTTTACTTATTTAACGTGTTTTGGTTTTAAATGTATGTGTTTGCAACACAAAAAAATAACTAAAGTTGTAGAAGTTTGTATTATTTCTTCATTACAATAAACAAATCACGATATGTGCAAGGACAAGTATGCAAGCTTTCTACTGCCTGATGATTCACTACATGATGCACAGACAAGCGCTGGCCAGCAAACACCTCTGTGAGGAACTAGATGAAATCTGAAAGACTGTGGTAAAAATTGTGAACTTTATTAAAGCTCGTCCAGTCAACAAACGAATAATTGCACAGGTGTGTGAGGACGAGACCCACCACACACTCCTCCTCCATACAGAGGTGCACTGGTTGTCCCGGGGCAAAGTGTTGGTGCGTTTCATTCAACTTCTAAACCTGATAAGAGTCTTTCTGACCCTCCACAATCAGAAACTACTGGAGGAAAGTACAAACGAGTTTCTAATTAAGACGTCACCTGGCGGAGATATTACATATACGTGGAGCAGCTTCAGGAGGAGATGAAATCCCAGTTTTCAGACGTAAATTACGACGTCGCAAAAGACGCATGGGTGATGGACCAATTTCTTGCAAAAGAGGAGGATGTGGAATATCTTAAATTGAATATCTTATATTCCACGTTGCTCCAAGATTTGTGATTCATCCTGCGGTTCTGGCTACCATCAAAACAAAGGCAAGCAACAAGCTTGACGTGCACAATGACTTTTGTTTGGCTGTCACCAAAATCACACCTGACATCCCATCACTGGCCCAAGAGTTAAAGACCAAAGCTCACATTAAATTCCATCCTGTTTGTAGCCTTGAAAGGGAACAAGTTCATGTGTCACAAGGTTATAGAAACAATAGAAAGACTGGCTGATACATTGCAGTCTTCACAGGAAATAATCTTTTCAGGAAAGTAATACACACTGTTATGCATATTATTCTCACAGTTTGGCTTCAATGAACATGTAGCCTATTAATTGTTCTGTACCGTCTGTTACTGTTATGCATAGAATATGAAAGATCAAAACAATTCAAAAGTATTAGGCCTATTTTACTTTTCCGGGGGGGGGGGGGAACCACTGTCAAGGTCAAGGTAACGCAGCAGGACAATGACTACAGAACTACAGACTACAGAGTGACTTCAGAGATATAAAATCCACCCTTTGGAATGGCCCAGTCGAAGTCCCGACCTCAACCCAATAGAAATGCTGTGGAATGATATGAAGGGAGCTGCTCACACGAGATGCCCTAATATACCTGAGCTGAAACATTTCTGTGAGGAAGAAAGGTCCAAAATTCCTCCTGGATGTTGTGCAGGTCCAATCCGCAGCTACAGGAAGCGCTTGTTTGAGGTTATTGGTTATAAGCACTGTCCTGTACTGCTATATGCTCTATGTTTGCAGTTCAAGATTAGCATCTTTTTCTGAGAATCTCAACAGTAAACATAAATGTAGGTTGAAATAGGTAAAGAAATTAAATACATGAAAGTTAGTGCACTCAACTTTGTCAGTATATGGTGAAATATAACAAACTCCAAAAACTGCAATTATGTCTGTGTCAAACAGAATGTTGGAGCTGTAGTGGAGGTGGAGGTATGTGAGGGTGATTGGAATGATAAACAGCAAAGCCAGGCTAAGAAGGGACAGTGGTATAAAAATGGCTGACCAATTTCATATTGTCTGTTCCTGCACTAATTCTGTGCTCACATGGCTTTGAATCTGCTAAATAAGCTAAATAATAGAGTCTTTACTGATGCAATGCATCAAATCAGATACAAGTAAGACACAACTGCAGTCATTCACAGTGAAAGCTGGAAACGTTACACACTAAATCAACACCTCGACCTCCACACCCTTTCATGAAAGGCACACCACTTTCTGCACTGTAACTGGACGGACTTTGTGTGCCGGATTCTACATACAGTATAATTCCTGTGCATTACATTAATTACCTACATGTAGTGCCTGAAAAAGAATACTTCACTTTAGATTACAAAATACAGTCCAGCCCACAAAAACTTAAGTACAAACTGACCTTAGCCCATTGAAGAGTTGTTTGGACTTGTCCAGGAGATAGCAGAAATCTGTGACCGTCTTTCTTTCACCTAACGGAATATCATCCTCAGTCTCAGCTCCAGTCATGACACTTACTTTTCACACCTGGTTACACACAAAGAGAAATAGTGTATATGGACTGTAGAGAAGTAAAAATATTACAAAGAAACACTGGTTAATTAAAATTGGTTACAATTAGTAGTGGAACTAGTGGAAACCAGGTGAAACTATAGTCAGTCTTAAACTAACTAGGAACATTTCAACCATTAAAAATAACCTACTGACATCTAACATGTTTCTTTCAATACTGTTGCCATTAAGCAGAAACAGCAGATGTGTGAGTTTCTTACATTTGCCCTACTTGCATATGAGTAGAAATAAGAAATCATGGAGGAAATGCGTCACATGGGCACCTTTTTTAGGTTGACCTGGGCTGTCCCAGATTTCATTCTCATAGTGGCTGCAACCTCCAGTTTGCTGAGATGGATGTGCAATCAGGTCAAGGCAGCTCATAGTCAGGTCACAATGTTCAGCTAATGCTGTGCCTAATTAAAAATCACTTGCAGCCAATGAAAAGTTTAATCTGCCAGGAAAATTACTGCATACAGGTGAAATGTGTGAGTATGATGGCGGGACGCTGTCAGTGCTGCTAGTCTGCAGGATTAACCTTAGATGATGCACATCAGGTATGTCATGCTACCCTTATGTGCTGTGTTATCATCAAGAAACTAAACAGCTGTGTGGCTTATGTGTGTGACAGTAATAAACACTTCTATTGCTCTAAGCTGACACAATATGCACAAATGTCCATGCAGGACTGAATATTAATCTATAGCCACAGGGCAGCTGTCATTCATAGTGAAAACTCCCTGACGTGACAGTGACTTGAGACAGGTGAACAAGACATGTTTTAAAACATAATACAATAAAATATATAATTATAGTTACATGAAAGCCACTGATGCATAAAAATCGAGTGGATGCAGTCACGGGGAGCTGGTGTATTGTTTCTCAGCTATAAGCTAAGCGTAACGTTATACTTCACAGTGGTAGTTAACTCAGCTGTAACATAACTAACGTTGACAGTAATTAACTGGGCTGACATTAATCTACCTAACGAGCTAAGTTACTAACGAGCCCGTTACCTGTGACATAGCTACTGTTGTGTAATAACGTTTTCAGTCCGCAGTCATCTCCAACATGGTCAAATGTGAGTCAGGACACCGCCACCGTCACAATAAAACCAACATGTGAACAACACCAGTGCTGGAGACGCTTTTATGCGTCAAGTAACACAGACAGGTCCCACAGCCCACACCGCCTCTTCTTACCTCGCCAGTCGGCTGACGTTGATGAACAGGAGTAACGTTAACGTTACCACACAGATGCTGCTCACAAATCAGTGCAACATCCAGGACGAGCTATGTCGGCGAAGCGCGTCTTTCCTGGCATCTCACTGTTTCTAAGTGACACTGCGCCGCTGTGTAACGAGCCGTGTGCGGGGCTGCTGTCCGCTGAAGCCTCGGTGCTGCTCAGTATGAAGAACTGTTGTCCTGTGACAGGCGAAGAGGCAGGAGAAGGCAGGATGGTGTAGACAGCCGCTGGCTCCGCTCCACTACAACTGGCTAGCTACTTCCGGGTCAACGTTTTCAAAATAAAAGTCCCGCCCCCCCTTCTCCACCCTTATACTTAATAGGTGTCATGTCTGTCAAAACGTGAAGGATGACAGGTATGAATTTGAATGCCAACAGCTTTATTGGCAAAGCAGTAATCATGTATTAATATTAAAAAAACGAGTCAAAATAAAATGGAATTCCTTTACACCTGCAATTCATAAATATTAATATTCATTCATATGTATCTGGAAGTTGAGTCACAGCACTGTCGCAACAAGACAGCCAATGTTTTCTATGTTCAAAACAGTTTTTCTTTTAAAGGGCAAAGGTCAGTCATATGTTCTTACTATTATATACTACTATTTCCCAATATGAAAAATGTAACCTTAGAGCTCAGATTGACCATCACTTTTTAGTTCAGAGGCTATGAAAGATCACATCATCATGTCATGCTGTGATTTTAACACAGGCGTACCAGGTTCAAGATTACTCATTACCATTATGAGCTGAGGCAGGGAATTATTTAAAATAGTAAAACAAAGAAAATAAGAGGTCTTATCCTTTACTGTCAAAAAAACAAGAAAACAGAGCAAACTCTTTTTGAATCTGGATACCGACAATGGAGATTGTAATATATCTATACCTGTTTTATACCCACCATTGTGATGTGTAGGAGACTCCCATTCAAACAGTAGATCAATTAATCTGCTCCTATTTCTTTTAACATGCATTCATTTTAATTATCCAGTTCACTCCAAGCAACCCTCAGTTCTGCACATCAGCAGGAAAACACACTGTTCTCCCTTTGATTGGAATAATTCAAAAACAACCCATTTTCTTATTTCTTATTATTTGCTTTTCCTTGCTTTTTCCTTCTTTGCTTTTTTATAGTGCATGATTTTAGTACATGATTTACTTCATGACACTTGTTAAAATCTAATGATTTATAATGAGATTATGCATCTCCAGAGGCTTATTCTGCAAAAAAAAATACATTGTTTAGTCAGCATACCAAAATGTTGATATAGCTGTAATTTATAAGTCGTTAATTCATTCACAGCTCTGAGGTGCCCATGAGCAAGATTCTCAACCCCCCACAGGTGGAGTGGATTTGACGTGTGTCTGACAGATCAGAGCGTGAGAGTTTAAAAGCTGTGATGTGCCGTTGTTCCTAAAATTGAAGCCATTGCTCTTAGCTAAATTGAAAATGTTTTTTCAAAAGTCAGGAAGAATTCTCATGATCCACTGATTACTCACTTGTTGAGAAAGGTTTGTGACAGTAAAGTCTGTAAAATGCAGGTGAAATCAACAAAACACACTGAAGTTGAGCAGCTGTTACCATGTTGTGAGAGCATTAATTACAATTCAATTCAATTAAATTAAATTCAATTTTATTTCTATAGCGCCAAATCACAACATCAGTCATCTCAAGGCACTTTACAGTGTAAGGTTTAGGACC
>JAUMHL010000015.1:22584395-22594509 GCA_032362345.1 Sandelia bainsii
TGTTATTCTCTGTATTGTTTCACAGTGGAAGAAAACAGGCTCAGCACCTGGGAGTAGCAGTAGTGGCATGTCAGCGACAACTTCTACTTCTTCCATGACATTGACCAATAGGAGCACAGAGTGCACTCTTGCACACAACTGTACACATGACAGAGGTAATGAGGACAGAAGTGAAGGGTTTCTGCTGCCGGCTGAAAAGTGAAATCAAACCTCCTTCCCAGTTATCATGTAAGTCACGAAAGATGGAAAACTGTGACTGACCAGGGCGTCTATGATCAATGACTCTGCCCTTTCTTACAACCTTAAACATGTAATCATGTAACTAATATGAAAGAAGCATGAATGAACTTACAGCTGCCACAGTCAGCATGTCAAACACTTTTGTGCAATACCGCCAGGCATTTGCGTTTCCATATTTTGTTTGGCACTCATCTAAAATTAAGGAGAACACATGACAAACTTGTGAAACAGAGATCTTCTGTATACACGAGTAATAGCAGTGACCAGAGAGTTACCCACCATAAAAGCCGTACACCTGAGTTATTTGCCTGCTTTCGTGGTTTCCACGAAGAAGGGTTATACGATCTGGCCACTTCGCCTTTAAAGCTAGCAGGTGTGTAAATGTCTCCAAGCTATAATATCCTCTGTCTACAAAATCTCCCTAAAAAGAGGAAAAGAAAACACAATCAGAGATGCCCCAAAACAAAAGCCTCCCTACGTCTACAGCGCAATACTCACTTACCATGAAAATGTAGTTTGTGTCTGGAACTTGGCCCCCAGTTCTGAAGAGCTCACAGAGATCGTAAAACTAGACAGGAACATTAAAGAGATCTTAAATTCACTTGTTCATAAGTAGTAAAAATATAACAAAGTAATTCTGCATGAACTTATATCCGTGTGGTTGTATTTAAGACACATATTTGCTTACGCTGACAAAAGCCCTTTTCAGACAGGCTAATAACATTGCTGTTTAAGTGACGACTTTCTGTCATTCAGACATTGGTCACATTTATGTCAACATTCCTCACACACAGAGACGGACAGTAGTATGGCGTGACATATGCCAAACATGTTGTCCCGTCTATTCTCATAAATTAGATAGTACATCAAGTGATGTACAAGGTATGAGGTCAGGGTACAACATTACTGCATCATGATGGACGAACACGTGTGTTCAACAACAACAATCACATTTTAGTGAGCTGAGCTTCCAAATAATATCTGGCATTAGGTTGCAGCTTTTAAGTGTCACTTCCTACACTGTTGTGATTGGTACATCAGTGTATCATAATCTTGAGTGTGTGTATGTGTTAATATGACTACATGCTGTTTGCACTTGTGCTGTGTTGAAAGTGATAAGTAAGTGTTACTAGGTCCAAAGAGTAGTAAGATTTCTGTCACAACTGTTCTGGAAAAGTGACCAGGGTGCTCATTTAGACATGAAGCTGACACGTTAAAATGCTGCCCGATTAATGGAAAGGAGTGAATGTCTGCTAGGGGCTTAAAAGAAGGAGTGTGATGGCTTATTAATGTATCTAGAATTACATTATGACTTTCATAGGTATAGTAACTAATATCTTTCCCTATTGGCCATACCACTCTCATATACAACCACATGTGCATGTGTACATGTTTCTGATTAAAACTTACTATGTACATATCTTTCAATATATAAAACAATTAAAGAAAATCTATTCTCTATTTATCAGTAAACATGAATGGATTATCTGCCAGTAACAGGACTGAGGTCTAAAAAAGTTTACACTTTTTTCTGGGAGGGGTTAGAACAAGAAATCAGTTGGGCCTACCTGACCATGAATATCTCCACAGACAGTAACTGGAGTAGTGACTGGCTGAACATTTGATTCTTCCAACAGCAAGTCACAAACATAATCACATAATCTCTGAAAAAGTTGAACATGACAATGGTTAGTGGTCACAGGCATCCTGTTACAACCCAGCATCAGTACAGTAAAATGCTCCACAATTCATGGCAAAATGGGACAGGATGGGAGCCTGTCAATCTGAAGCTCCAGTCTTAAAAAACATGCAAAATCCAGATGACAGGGGGATTTGTCTTGATATTAAAACTACTTTATGTTTTGGTTGAATAACAGAAAAGGACCAAAGAAAGCAGATCACACACCCTAGGACAATTTGCGTGATAAGGCTAAGATGCTTCAAGACCAGCATCCACACAGCTTGATCGTAGGTTAGCCTCCAGGCTACTAGTGCAAACTACTTCAAATTTGTTAAGCGTACACTAACAAAGTACTATGTTACTTCCTTTGAAATAATGTTGCAGAAACGGGAAAGCAACAAACTTAGCTGCATTTACTGCTGATTCGTCACTGTGGTTGTTGACTGTTGATGTTAGCAGACATGCTCAGCTTGGAGTGGAGTCTGATTTCGTATCGTTAGTCTCCTAAACTAATATTTTAATTCAAATTCACCTCAGATCTGAGTTAACGATACTGCGGGCTTCAGTTTGCTTTGTCGTGTTTCCCACCATTAGAAACATCGAAGTAACTGTTAGCTTCTAGCAACAATTTTAACACTACAGTTTCCTCTTTAACTCAAACATTTGTATTTTTTTTACATTCTCATCAATTTATCTATGACCATGGTAGAATGTGCTACCTCCCAGCAATAACTAGTAGCTACGTTAACGTTGCTAGTCACGACTGCTAACCAAAAAGTCAGTTAACGTTAGCTTTTGCTGACTAACAAACTTCGGCCAATATTAACTTCAGCGACTTTAACTCACCTTTAGATCATTTTCCGGGAGGTATTTGCAGTGTCTTGCTATTTCAACGTACTTATCGAGGTCTAAAGGCGCCATTATCACGACGCTAAAACCAAGAATATTGCTAAAACAGTTAGCCGGCTAGCAAGCTCCCTTTCTGTCGCCCCTCACCTTTGCAACTTTAATCGCCGGGTCAAGTTACTTAAGCAAGGAGAACAACATCCTGTAAGAATCCTTCACAATAAATAATATTTACCCAGGACACAATCTTCTACTTACAAAGACAGCAAAGGAAATCATTAAGCGATACAGAATCTATCATAAATATATAACACATTGATGATCATTTGGAAAATTGTCTCAAAATGCCAGTAGCTGAGTTTGTATTTTTTATTTTGAAAGGAAATCTTCAAGGGGCATTACCGAACCTCCAGACAACTTGACGCGCTCTGAAATGGGGAGTATACGCAACAGCGCCCCCTGCTGATCAGATTACGACAATATTAATGTTAATTTCTTATTTTTAGTGTATGCCCCCGAAAATGTGAGTAGTATCTGTTTGTTTGAATATTTAATTTGTTGTTTTGTTCCACAATTAATGCAATTTATTGCACAATATGGTACTTTGTATTTATATTATATTGCTATGAATTGCACAGGTCTGAGCTGCTGTCAAAACAGAACACTAAGGGACAGAGAGCACAGGACATCACCAAGTTAAGTGTACTAAAGAGACAACACACTTCAGAAGCATGTGCCACTCACACATGACAAAACACAAACAACACTTCATCTAAAACACTAACACTACTAAATGTTAATGTAAGTGCTATAAAACCTCCACTGCCCTCCACCTGACTCTGGGACACCTGGAGAAGAAAGATGCACAGGTCTGGATGCTCTCCGTGGATTTCAGTTCGGCCTTCAACACAATAATCCCCCAACATCTGATCACCAAACTGGGCCCACTTGGACTGAATACCCCCTTGCAAAATTGGATACTGGACTTTCTGACAGACAGGCCTCAATTTGTACGGGGTGGACAGAACAAATCAAGCACCATCTCACTAAGTACTGGCTCTCCACAGGGGTGTGTCCTGAGCCCCCTACTTTACACCCTAATGACCCATGACTGTTGTGCAACGTTCAGTAACAATTACATCTCAAAGTACGCGGACGACACAACAGTGGTGGGTCTCATCAAGGACAATGATGACAAGGACTACAGGGAGGAGGTGAATCTTTTTGCTGACTGGTGCAGCAACAACAACCTCATTCTGAATGTGGAAAAAACCAAAGAATTGGTTTTTGACTTCAGAAAAAAAAAAGCCCGTACACACCCCAATCTACATCAGGAAGACTGCTGTGGAGATGTGGCAGAATATAAGATTTCTGGGGGTGCATGTGACTGACAACCTGACGTGGACTCTGCACACCTCCTCTATTGTCAAAAAAGCACACCAGCGTCTGCACTTCCTGCGGAGGTTAAAAAAGGCTCATCTCAACCCATCTGTCCTCACCACTTTCTACAGAGCCACCATAGAGAGCGTGCTAACAAGCAGCATCTCCCTGTGGCATGAGAGCAGCAGTGTCTCAGATAGAAAGGCACTGCAGAGAGTGGTGAGAGCAGCTGAAAAGATCATTGGGGTCTCACCTGGCCAAACAACGTTGCCCTGTCGAGGGCAATTAGGATCACAAAGGACATAACCCATCCATGCCACAGTCTATTCTTCCTCCTGCCTTCATATTTCTGTATGTATGCATAAGTGTATATGTATGTGGGTATGTGTATATGTACATGCATATATAGTCTATTTTTATTACTGTACATAGTCTACCACTAGTCTATTTTGCTATTTCTACACGGTGCAATACTCTCTACCTTTTTATAAATAGTGCAATATTCTATACGTTTTCCATAGTGCAATACAATCCCAAATTATTTACTACCCTACTTTAATTTATTTTTTACAGTTTCTGTTTTTAACCTGATTTAACCTGCTTTTATTTATTGTTATTTTGTATTGAGTCCTGTGCTCGTAATTTCGTTCAGCAATGCATCTGCACTGATTGAATGACAATAAAGTGATCTGAATCTGAATCTGAACCTGTAAAAGACGAATCACATACGTAGGACTATTTTGTTTGTATATCAAATAGAACAGTTGTATCTGTTTTTTTAATGATTTGGAGAACTTGTTGGTTTAACCCATTTGACAGTGAATGATGAGATAAACACTGAGTAAGGAGTAATGACCCAAGTGTAATTTCTGTTCTAGTTCACAAACAAGTGTTCAGCATAAATTATGTGTGTAAACTTGTAAAGCTCACATGTAGCTGGTGTCAACTGAACCTGTCATCAAGCTCCAACACCACCCAGTTATTAGACAGCATTCTTATCTGTCTGTGGAGTTTCCAAACTCAGACCTCCAACCGTTGGCACAGGAGGCAGTGCATGATTAATTGTTTCCCTTATCCAGTGCACATCTGCCTCTTCCCCCTGCTGCCAATCTGAAGCTGCCTCACTCATGCAACCTGTAGCTGCTCTGATTGTACTGCTGCTGGAAGCATCAAGCTAGACACAGAGACAAGCAGACACAATACACACAGATGAGTCATTTGTCTCACACATCACAAGAGGACACCTGGACAGGAGACACAGAATCAATTGTTCCTCATATAAGTTGTGATTTAGCTGTCCAGCTGAATTACAGAGCTGATGACTGCTACAGGAAGAATTCCGTTTGATCAGCAGATGGCTCTGTGGTTGATGAGTAAATGTAGTTTGACACCCATTTAATGTTACCTAAATAAAATAAAATTGAATTACATTCCCATTTCAACTATGATCTTGCTGCGACACACAACATCTTTATGGTTACACTGAAGACATTCTCAGTCATTTTTAAAGACAAGCATTTATGTGCATGATAATAGGAACATTAACAAATTTGGTCAAATGTAAATACAAAAGAATCCTAGTAAAGCAGATGTAACTCACTGTTTAGGAGAAAGGCTGATGCTAATTTTTGGCACCAACAATAGAAGCATCGAATCAGTAAAGAATAGTATTTAGCTTGAGAACAAGTGATACAGTGACAGTGATCATCCATCATAGTTTTAATTAGTGGATGAGGGAAGTGGGCCAGATTAGTCCAAGTAAAGTTTCTGATCTGTAAAATATAAAGAGTTGGTTATTGGCAAGATTTGATTTCTGATTCACTTGAGTGAGTGAAGCTGCATTGAGGGAAGATTTCATACATTTTGTTGTCCAGAATTACAAAGTAGAATCTTTTTAGTGATATAGGAAGAACGTTCCTTTGATATTTGATATTCAATGAATTAATAATCATACGTTAGTCCTCATATCAGTCTATTTTTTTACTCATTGTACCAGGACCTTGTCCCTCTTGTGTTGTTGATCGGCAAGGCAGGGGTGGTCCCTTTGTAGTTGCTTCTCTGTCTTAGTCTGCAGACTTGACACTCTGCTCACCCAGAATGTCCCCAGATTCTGGAGACTTCTGTCCAGTTCTCCTTCTCCTTTCAGACAGTGTTTTTGAACTCTCTGACTGTTGACATTCTTCTCTGCACTGTCAGAAGATTTATGATCATTATATTTGTCTCTCATTTCAATGCAACTGCACCCTAGAAAATGTTTCATTTTGGACCATATTAAAAGTAAAGTGCATGTTCCCTGTCGCAGGGGTCACGTACTTCCTGGACAATATGGTAGCTGGGAGTACCTGTCATGTTTTTGGTGATCTACTAGTGAACTGTTCAAGTTCACCTTTTGAACTTGTTTAATCAGACTAGCTGACAGAGAACCAGGTAGTATCCCAATATACTACCTGTTGTTTTTTACCTCTGTTGCCTGCTGTTCTTTTCTCTCTCTCCTCTGTCCACTCACCCCAACCGGTCGAGGCAGATGGCCGCCCACCCTGAGCCTGGTTCTGCTGGAGGTTTCTTCCGTTAAAGGGAGTTTTTCCTCTCCACTGTCTCCTAGTGCTGCTCAAGTGGGACTTTTGGGTTTTCTGTATAATTCTGTATTTACTTATTTTCTGTAAAAATCAACTCCACCTTTACCTGCCACTGTGTTTGTCTCACACCTGGTATAGTGTTACCTTGGTATAGTGACAGGTCTTTAACCCTTATTTTTTATTCATTACTACAAATGTTTGCCATAATTTCCACCCTTTGAAAGTGTGTTTTCAGTTTACAGCACAAATGTAAAATGAGTTGACAATACATTTTTTAACAACTGAACATTTTAAATTTGTGCAGAAAATTTATTTATGAGGCTCACATGGAGTAGACTTGTACATTCATGTTGTCGACAGCATCAAGTGTTTGAAATACTTTGTTTTCGTAGTGTAGCACTTGTACTTTTGTACTTAAAGTAAAATTTAGAGCATACACTTAGTACTTCAATTTGAGTAAAGAATTTAAAGTGTTACTTCTACTTTTACTTGAGCACTGAATTTGTTTGCTGCCACTTTGGGAAAGAGGTTGGTTACATTTACAAAACATCTTTTAGTTGACAAGAGAAAAAATAACAGCATGTACAGCAAATACATGTTGTTGAGTAGTGGAGTAAAAATAAAAGTAACTTAAAATTGAAAACCACCTCAAAGCTCTACTTAAGTACAGTGCTTTATGTACTTTATTTACTTAGTTACTCATTACCTCTGTCAGCAACTTTTAACAGCTGAGAGTCATCCCTGAATAATATTGACAAGTCACTAAGTTGCCTATAAGTTGATGGACAACCTCTAATGAGTTAGCGACTCATTAGTCGTTATTTGATCCTGGTAATAGAAGCACACATGTTCACCAGTGTGTTTTCACTGCACAGCATGTTCCAGATCACACAGTTCAATCACATATTTACTTTCATGTTGCTTTCATGGAGAAAAGAAAAACAGCACTTCAGCTCTTCGAATGCAGCAGATCAGCTGTGTGTTTATCCCATTCAGCTCTGTGCTCAGGCTGCAACCACTTCAGTCACTGTCCCTTTGGAGTGAAAAGGGTTAAACAACGTGTGGAGAGTAGCTGAGCGCTGGGAGCTCCTCAGGGTGCTGTCATTCATTCCACTGCACAGCGTCCTCCTCAGCGGCTGCACTCAGCATCTGGAGGAGAAGAAGATGCGGGCTGTCGTGCTTTGCAGCACCACCTTGTCTTTCCACCTTTTCCTCTGCGTTTCCTCACTGCCGTTACACGACTGGAAGACCGACAGCAGGGCCAGGCACCTACAGGTGGGTCAAACACACAACTTATGAGCAGTGTTTAAAAAAAGCTGAGAGGCTGCTGAAAAGGTTGGTTCATGGCAGAGATCACTGTGGATGCTGAGTGTGCTTGACAGAAATGAAGAAGGTCATTCAGAAGACTTCATAGCTCTGACAAACTTCTCTAAACCTGTACTGTAAAACATTAAGTAGTTAAACTTTTATTAAAAAGCTGACTGACTGTTTCATCAAGGACTGCATTCCACACTCACATAAACTTTCAGTCCCTCCTGTCCTTTAACATGTGCTTGAATTATCTGATGTGTTGTCAGAAGATACGTCTCCTCACTGCAAGCTTGTGATGGTTGACCTATCCACAGGTCACTAACAGGAAGTATCTGGCAGCTGAAATCATTATTAAGCCTGGGGCACTCAGTGGTCCTGCAGTTGCACTGAGTTTTCTGTTTATGTGTGGATGAGTATGAATGCACTGTATTTTGGAATTGGAGATGATCTTACAGATTTAATTTACTCTAAAATTACTGCTTGTACATTGAAGAAACAATCTTGTCAGTGTACTAATCTTGAAACGTCTTGATGAATGCCAGGTCTGCTTGCTGGGTTGTCAACAGCGTGAGTGAGTGAGGCACATTATGCAGGCAGAGGCAAGTCATCTGGCAACTGGCGGAGGTTGAAAACTGAGCTTGTTTGCTGACTCAGGGGGAAGGAGAAAACAACAGATAGCTACTTAGAAAGAGAGAGAGAGGTTCATACATGAGGCAAGCAGCCACCGAGGGACTGAGCAACCCCACTGACGTTGTTGTTTGTACATCATGCTGAGTACATCATGAGTGTCTGCGGAGCAAACAAACAGCCTCTGCCAAACATGACCACACTGCTTCACAGCGTAAAGCAGCACTATTCATTACACAATTACACAATCCTTCATGTTTAAGTGCTTAACTGTTGCGATGCAGCTATGACTACCAGTGAATTAATTCTGTTCACTGTGCTAGTTTACTGTACATGAATCAGCATGTATTCAGATTGCTTTAGGGACTGCTAAGGTTATCTGTAAGCTGTCACCACCAATATCTTGTCTGTTATTATGTTTCTTGGGTGCAATTCCACATCTCTGCTTTCACTGTCACTGTACATGTGTTCAATTGAACTCTCCCGCTGAAGTAGTGGTGGCGGCACTTAAGAGCGCAACACATGAACCCTGTGATGGAGTCTATATATATATCAGTTGCAGGTATGTGCAGAATGGGGGACTTTGGGGGCTCAAGCCTCTGCCCTTTTCCCAAATTAATCAAGGTGCCCCCTCAACATCAATTATTTCTCTTGGGCTGTAGCCACTATTTTACTATTACTGATATAGATCTCTTGGTAGGCTATGTAAGCATTTTTTGAAATGTTCAACATTTGTTATTTTCCCCAACGCACATTTGTGCAAACATGAATCTATTCACATTTGTAGACCAGTGAGCTTGTGGTAGGGTCAGATTATGTATAAGAACAAATATTACACAAATAAAACGCTAGGTAGGCTAAGTATTCGATCACTAACCTGAGAACTCATCAGTTCAATTCAACTCATCAATTCAATTCAATTCAATTTAATTCAGTTAGATAGCTCCAAGTCACAACAAAGTCCTTCAAGTAATCTCAGTGGGTGGAGAATAACAAAATAATGCAGCTGTCTACAAATGTTTGGATCAACCATACATAGCCAACCAACCACATTCCTTTGGTGATGCATATCTATTATTTCCTTAAGTAACTGAACACCAAACAGAATGAACACACGTTTAACACAAATGTGTTTTAAGTTCATTTCCACTCTAATGTTAATCCTACACCTAATCCGCTCCGTTCTGACACATGCCCTTTTTTAAGTTTATGTGCACGTCCCTGATCAGTTGCTACTTTCACCACCTGGTAGTGACAACAGTATAATACTGCTTACACATCAATATTAAGGATCTTTGTCTGTGAAGATTCTCAGTCATCCAGGTGCAGCCCTGTCTCCTAAAAATTACGTTAGTACGAAACTGCAATCCCGATTACGTTTTGATACAGGACGTATTTGCGACCCGATTACGTTTTGTGTTAACATAATGATCATATGTTCACAGTTAACGTA
>JAUMHL010000015.1:22594609-22617215 GCA_032362345.1 Sandelia bainsii
TTCTACAAAAACGTAATCGGGTCGCAAATACGTCCTGTAACAAAACATAATCGGGAATGCAGTTTCGTCCTATACGAGCGTAATTTTTAGGAGACAGGGTTGCCAGGTGAAGTTGTCTGGAAGTTGAGTCATGGCAACTGGACTTCTTTCTTGTACGCTAGAAACGTTTCGCAATTCATCCGAATTGCTTCGTCGGTCTGATGGATGTTGGTTAGTGACCGCAAATTAATCCTCCAGGTTGGTTTCACCTCACACCTGCCTTGATTAGGCTCATTAAGACCGACAAAGCAATTCGGATGAATTGTGAAATGTTTCTAGCTTACAAGAATTAAGGATCTAATAATGCAAAATAACAATAACATGCCACTCAAAGATATAATTATGATAAAGTACATGTACCTTTGACACTTTTGGTAAGACTATTTTTGCTTTAAATACAATGTGATAGTAAATGATAAGTGCTTTTTCCACCACTGTCATTAAAAGCTCTCACAAGTGTATCAATAGTAAGATCAGTGATGGAGCTTGTTAATGAAAGATGTTTACAGTGGAGTATCGTCTCTATTCATACTAACCCTCTTTATATTGCAAACATTCACTTCACTTGGGACAATCAACCTGTTTGTGTGTGAAACACAGAATGCCTGCAGATAACATTTTGTGGTTAAATATTTATCCTTGCAGATGTTTTTCTACTGTGCACATCATTTCACTCAAGTTTTTTCTACTTTTTATTTGAGAGAGGATGCCTGTGGGAGTAGAGTCTTATCACATCTGTTGCATGGTGGTTTAGGGAATCAAACCATATTCTGCCCACTTTCATTACTGTATTACTGTTATTACAAGTTGTGAAGTTAGTCAGACCCAGTAGTGTCAGATCAGCATCCTTGAAAACCCTTCATAATGCACTCCCTGTGTTATGGTGCAGACAACCTGATGTCATGCCTGAACAGGGAATTTCCAGACATCTGCTCACAGTGTGTGATGGAGTGTTTTGGGGGTTTGAATATTAGATTTGTGTGTGGTGCACATTTTCAGTCATATGCATCTTTATACATGTATGCACATGTTGTATTTACAGAGTTCAATGACTACAACAAAGACTCCTCCAATGTAACAGATTAGATAAAACAACAGTGCTTCCATGTGAAGACTTAACCCATCGTGTAGACGGGTTCAGCACTTAATGTGGTTTGAAGCTTGGGCACATCAAGTTGGGCGAGACGCAGCAACCACATTGTCCTGTGGTGACATGTTGGCTCCTTCTGCAGGATTCCCCAAAGCTCTGTCAATCGTCAAGCATTTGAACAAATCAAGCTTTAATCCTCTTACATTAGGGGGCTTTTGAAGCTTTGCTTTTTAATCATGGGGACAGTTCAACAATACATTTGACACTTTAATTACACTCTCCATTCTGCAAAGGGGACATACTCACATGATCGAGTGTAAGCTTAAGCTGATCTTTTTTGTGTTAAATCAAAATAATCCTGTTTTTTTCATAAAACAAGGAGCACATGTGTGGTTGCAGGACTTTTCAAGTATAGAGTCATATATCATACATCCATTCTGACAAGCACATTATTTCAGTAGAGTAAGCACTGAAACTGTAGGTGGTCTGATTATCAGATGAAAACAGTACACATGTTTTCTAGAATGACTTGAGGTTTCAAGTTCCATGTTTTGTTAGAGAAAATAAATGGTTATATTCAATAACTTATATCATATTAATCATATTTATTTCAATAAAATTAACAATTTTCTGTGACACTAAATACCTCATTAATATAACTGATTGCCCCACACTGATACATAGCACAGTGATGGATCCCTACTTTGGAATTTCTAATATGTCATATGACTGAAAAACAGCATGTTTGTCAGTGTCTAATGAAGATGTCTAAGGACTCTGATTGTAACTTTTAGTTTCTGCTCACACATGTCATTAGACTTCACAGTCTCCTCTAATTGTTCCATATAGAAATAGAAATTAACATGAGTCTAATTAAAGTCAAAGGTTCAATTGTAGCAAAAACTCTTTAGTTTTTGAAAGATTTTACAACTATATGATGCATGTTGTCTTTTCACTGAGTTGTGTAAAGTTCTTTGCTGTATGTTGTTTTATACTTGTCTCAGATTAGTCACATGATCTTTACTTTAATCGAAGTTGTAAGGATGCAAACATTATTTAGATAAGTGTCAAGTTCAAACCAGGATCAACTGATCCACATTTGGATGTGACTATGAAGTTCAGCCAAAACTTGAAGTACATGAAGAATCAAATCTGAAACTACTTTGCCAAAGGTTTATCAGTCTCGTAATCAGTAATCTAATACATTTTGGCAATGCATCTACAAACATCATTTCCAGAAACGTTGGGACTTAAAATGCAATAAAAAAATAAAATCTGTAATTTGTGAATTTGCTTGAAGCTTTATTTACTTGACAAAAGTACTTGAAATTCTGTCATGCAAGAACGAAGCCACACATCAGTACTGTGCAGCTCATGTCAGATGGACTAAAAGACAGTGGAAATGTGCTTGGTGGTCAGACATGTCCACATTTTAGCTTGTTTTCGGGAAAAACTGAGGTCAGGTTCTCCAAGCTAAGGAGGACAAAAAGAAAAAGACCATCCGGACTGTTTCCAGTAAAAGGTAAAAAAGCCAGCATCTGTGATGGTACAGTATGGGGGTGCACCAGTTCACATGGCATAGTTGTCGGCATATGCTGGGATTTTAGAGAGAGGTATGCTGCCATTAAGACAACATCTTTTCCTGGGAAGTCAAGGAGGACAATATCAGGTCTTATTCAGCATGTGCTACAACACTGGCTTCATCGACACAGAGTGTGTGTTTGACTGTCCTGCCTACAGTCCACATCTGTCTCCTATTGAAAACGTGTGGCACATCACGAAGAGGAGAATCAGAGAATCAGTGAACACAGACTGTAGAGCCACTGTTTTTTTTTTATCCATGGGCAAATATTCCAATACTGTAACAATTATCATCAGCTCCCAGATGATTAATAATTGCAAATATAAGGAAAAATTAATGAATGAATGAAATGAATGAATTTTTCTTGAATTGGGTTTGCTAATAGTAGTTGATCAGGTTATCTTCTTAAGATATTCACCTAAATCAGCAAAGTACCAAAGTGGCAATGTGACATTTCACAGAACATTTTGGTTTCTAAGTTAGGTATGTATCAGTTTAATTTCTACAGAGAGCAGGAGAGCAATACATGGCTGATGAAGACTCTGTGTCTGTATGATGGCTGTGTCTGTGTTTGCAGGAATGGCCTCACAGCAACAGTCACACTGGTGTGAAGAAGAGGGGCCGACATGAACAGGACACATTAAATGAAGAGTACCCTTTGAAGTCTGTACTTGCATCCAAAAATGACACAGAGTTTTGGAAGCGTCCTCACTGCGGAGTCCCAGACTATCCCACCTTAATGCAGGGCAACCTGGATAAGAGTAGACAGCAGCGCAAGAAGCGATTTGCTCTGTTTGGGGGCCGCTGGGAAAAGACTGACCTCACCTACCAGTAAGAAACACAAACTTTCTGTTTGAAAGTACATTCCTTTATTCAGGTCAGCAGTTTAATCACCACACTGCTAACATGTTTCTTTTTTCAACAGGTTCTTGTTTCATTTTGATCTTTCTATTCAGAAAAATGCTGACATTACAAGTGGAATTGTGCGTAATTCAATTTTCTACTTCAAATACTCAAATATTATTTTGTAGTGTAAGATAACTCGAGAGCTCTGTTGACCACTGCTTTTACTAGCCTGACTCTCGTGTTCATAGACAGGCCTTCTCTGGTATTTGGCTCAAGGATTTAATGACCACCAGAAAAACAAATCAGAGAGTACTAGATGTTTTGCTCCATCTGACTTCAGTGTGTTGTGGACATTTGAAACCAGGGTGGGAGGTGGGTGGAGATGGCAAACTAATGGTTACTTACAGGAAAATGTGTTTACGTTTTAGCTTTGCACGAATGCTTGTTGTGTGGATGGTTTGTAGATTCAATTAGTCAAAGCAGAAAACAGGCAGAGTTGCAGCCACCTCAGAAATTATCCTGCAAATAAAAGTTTTAAACTTTGCTTAGTTATTATTATAGTTTGTTAAGTGGGACAAAAGCAGAACTCAAGTCTTAAACCTGTTATTCTACTCAATGTGTTAGAGGCAACAGTCTGGAAGTTCCAGTTACTGGAATCAGTATCGTGGTCAAAAACTCCATCAAGAAGACAAAGAACACTCCAAGCAACTCTGCAAAAAGGTTATTGAAAAAGCTCTAGCTGAGAGTTAATATGAGTTTTAATTTATCTCTTTGCCCGTCAACAGACTTAGACTACTGAAGAACCCAGGCAACGGTGTGTCCCATCTCAGCTGCAGAAACTTGTAACTGCTTCAGAGGAGTCACAGGTCACTGCTGTAGACAGATTTACACATGTGCCGTATTCCTTCAAATGTCATTCAATCAGCGCAGATGCATTGCTGAATAAAATTCATTTTAATATTGTAAAACCTCCATTTAAAAAAATATTTTGGGTTTGGGACTGGAGTTAAACAGCAGTTGCAGTAAGGTTCGTCTGTAGCAGCTGTATGTTTTCTATGTTTGATTTTGGGGTGGGGTGGTTCAGGAGGTTCAACAGGTTGTCCTGCAGAGGCTGGCAGTTTGATCCCTTTATCATCCAGTCTTTGTGTTTGTACATGTGTTCCTTTAAAGTTGCTTTGGATAAAAAGATCCTACTTACTGTGATAATGCAGAATCTCTGTGTTTTCATGCCTGGTGTTACACAATGTTACTTTACCAGGCAAACAAAGCAGGCAGGGGCAGATCAGATACAGTAAGAAGCTCATGGATCACAGAACGAGGGTACTGAGGAGGCAGAGGGGAGGCTTGGACGTTGTTATATATTTACTTGCTGCCAAGATATTCTGGGGGAACGTTTGATTTCCAGCAGAAAGGAAGTCAGTTTGGGCTCAACACCAGGACACTCTTGTTCAGTTTACACAAAGAGAGTCAGTGATGTGAAAGTAAAGTGTATGGGAACTGTGCAGTGGATGACGCTCCACAGATGATGTCTCCCCATGGTTCTTGTTTCGACTGTACCACCTCCAGCCCTTCCTGGACCACTAGGTAGCATTATCCCCAGAATTAAACACAAGCCTGTGGTCTGAAAGGATGAGCAGGGCATGTTGAAACAGAAGTAGTGGGTGTAGGAGTTCTGTGGGTTTGACTTGTTTTTACTGCACTGGTCCAGAGGAAGCCACTGGACTGGTCACAATACAGGCAGAGGTTCCTCTGGAATCAACTTGGTTCTGTTTCTGCTCTTTGCAGTGATGACAGATTGTTCTGTTACAGCTCAGAATAAAGACTCAGATAAAAAGCTGAAACAGTTCACAAGCAGTGCAGAAGCAGGGTGGTTAAACAGGCAGTGGTTGGAACAGTAATCCAAGCAAACGGCAGAAGGGGCAGACAAAAGGCAAAGTTTAAAATCAGAGTGACAAACTGGTGGAGAGTACGGAGAGAAGGGCTGCTACATGTACTAAGAAGCTAATTGAAAACTGAAATAAGTGGAAATAAAGGCAGGTGAAGTGATGAATGAATTATAGCATCAAACTTATTTTGACTTAAATGCTTTTAAATATTAAAATACAGATTCTCAATAATAACAATAGGTACTTTATTAATCCCCTTGAGGAAATTCTTTGTGGACAGACAAGGGTTCAGGGTTCAGTGTCTTGTCCAGGGACACTTCGACCACTTCGACATGTGGCCTGGAATCGGGGACTGAACCACCAACCTTGGGGTTCATAGACAATTAACAAGTGCCGAGTGCCCCACCTACTGTGCCACTGTTGCCCCATCAATGACTATGGCAGAAAAATCAAACCGACTTTGATCACAATACATTAGCTGATGCAGCTTCATTTGAATTTGAACATTTGTAAGGATTTCGAGCACTTGCTTTAGCAGAAGTGCAACAAAACAACAAGGAGAAATCAGGCATTGATTTTAAGTGCAATCACTTAGCATCTTCGTCTGCACTCACAGCACTGAATTGATCCACCTCATCTAGAAACAGCAGAATTTTGTTTCCATTTCAGCTAATTTCTCATGAAGTCATTCTCATTTATACATCATAAATAGTTTAGATTGTTGTTCATTTACCATGGTTAAAGATTTCAAACACATACAATGAACTTTTTTAGATATATTAGGATACAGATATATTTTTGTCACGAATGCCCTCTAATGCTCTAATGTTTGTGTTCTGTGTGTCTGTCCAATAGGATTATACGTTTCCCCTGGCAGATGGGTGAGAGCGACGTGCGCAGTGTCTTGCAGGAGGCATTAGGTGTTTGGAGCGCTGTGACTCCTCTGAGGTTCAGAGAGGTCATCAATGAGAAAGCTGACATCATTATTGACTTCAACAGGTAGGAAACAGTCACCAAGAATCAACTAAAGATCCAACTTGTGAAGAATAGACTCATTTATCAAGTGACTCGCTTTTCCAAGAAATGGAAGGAAGAAGGAAGTTTTAAGAGCCACTCTGAGGTGACACAAGACTAACGCTGTGTAAAATCTACCTAAAAACTAAATGCAATGATTTGCAAATCTCCTAAATACATGTTTTATTCACAATAGAACATAGAAAACACAGGCAACAAAAGGCTGGAAAAGTAAGTGGTGCTAACAAGGAAGAGCTGGAAGAACATTTTGTAACTCATCAGGTTAATTGGCAACAGATCAGTAACATGATAAAAAGAGGATCTTAGAGAGTCAGAGTCTCTGAGAAGTAAACATGGACAGAGGTTCACCAATCTGTGAAAAGCAGCGTCTACAAATTGTCAAACCATGTCAGAATAATGTTCCACAATGTGAAATTACAGAGACTTTGAATATATCATCATCCACAGTTCATAATATCATCAAAACATTCAGAGAATCTGGAGAAATGAAGTATGGTGAAGTATAAAGTATCAAGACCAGACGTCCTAAGAATGTTTCTGATCTGAAGCAGTTCTGTGAGGAACAATGGTCCAGAGTTCCTCCTGGATGTTGTGCAGGTCTAATCCACAGCTACAGGAAGAGCTTGGTGAAAGATGGTTCAACCAGTTATTTAAAACTGTATCACTTACTTTTTCCACCGTCACTTTATATATTTAATATGAATGGTCAGGACTGTTTGTGTTCTATCAGCTAACATTTGTGATTTTGGTGAAGATCTGATTACATTTCATGACCAATTTATGCAGAAAACAAGAAAATTGAAAATGTTCTTGTGACTGTAAATGCTGCAGAATAAAACAATTAGAAATGCTGATTTAGTTCTTCTTTTTTCATAGTGCAACTTCAAGTTGACAAAATGAAACTAAAGTTAGTCCAGTAATATTGTACAAAAATGTGTTTTAGACTCTTAAAGAATAAGGGAAAAGAATAGCTTTGTTCTCTATTTGACCATAAGTTCTCCATCAAATCACACATTACATTGTCTTTTCAATCCACCTGGGAGAATCTTGTGTTCATTGTTCATGTGTGAGAGCGACATCTCCGTCTCTCTGAACAGCAAGGCCAAATCATTTGTGTTTGTTGTACACTAAAGACATTTGGGTTTAAAATCAAAAGATCAATATGAGATGAAAGTTCATTCAGCTTTTATTTCCTGGTATTTACATCTAGGTATACTGTATTACCTAAAATAGAACATAGCAACTTTTGTATGAATTGACCCAAATTGAAACAAGCATTATTATAATGAGCATGTAGATATATAGTGAGCCTGGTGCAGAAGCAGCCGTGACACTACCTCCATCATGCTTCACAGGTGAGCCACTCATGAAGTCTACAAATGGTGGATTGTGATAGCTTCATCCCTTCTCTGTGGAGGTCGTTCTAAGCACAGGCTCTGCATGTGCAAAAATGTTCTGAAGAACTTGTAAACCCATGCCGTCAGTGCACAAAGGTTTGGTGGTGATAACACTTGAGTTTCATGAAATGTCATGAAATTTGAAAGATGTGGTCACTAATTGGATTTGGTGTCAAAGCAATGTAAAGTGATCCACAGCTTTGTTCACATTGATTTCTGTTGTGCTGTTCATGTAACTGTAAATACAGACCCACAGTTGGGAGCAGTCAGAGTTTTCTAGATAATCTCTGTAATCTGACCCAGACATGAATCTCTTGGATCCTTTTGTCAGGTTGACCCAGGAAAAACCAAACCAGATGTTTCCCAACCAAGCTCAAGAGCAGATTACAAACATGAATGAAAGCAACACAGGACTTGTTTGGCAGGATTTTTAGATTTATAGCCTGCCTCCAGCTACATTTTTATCAACTTAGATTATTCATTTTGACATTTTTATGATACTTCTATGTAAAAAAAACAAACTCATTTTACTGTGTGCTCCCACGTTACAGTTTCATGACTATTCTATTCAGCCTTTAGTTGGAGTCCTGACTTATACAAGTTACTTTCATAACTGCTGTTATAATGTTGCAGTATCTAAAAAATATTGTCTTTATCTACAATGTAATAAAATGATAAAGCTACTTTCTACTGCTGATTGAACTGAAAGTTATAAAAAATAAAAGGAGACACTTCCAAAGGGGGGGTGAACTGTTAGAACTAAATATTAGAAAACAGTAAAAAAGAAAACACCCTGTTTATACACCTGTCAGCCACAACTTAAAAACCACCTGGTGGCTCTAATGTAATGCCTTTATAGCAGCATATGTCTCTCTAAAACCCTTCTTCTTTGCATAATAGTCAGAATTAAAATAGTCAGAAGAAAGGTTCAAGCAAAAAAACAAACCACAGATTTTTGTTTTATTGCATTTTAGAAAAAGTGCCAACTTTTCTGGAAATGGAGTTTATATATGACAGCACAGTAGAGTGGAGACTAGGACAAAAAGCTGAAAATACTGTAAATCACATTTAGAAAATGTTAGAAACTAAAAAACATTAAAAAACAAGTGATTAAAATGAATGAACACTGAATATAATATTTAAAATATTGAAAAAACTCTGTAACCACCTGCAGGTCTTGTTCTCTGTCCTGCTCTTGTTTGTGTTAACTTCAGCAGTGATCAGTGATTTCTCTCAGCTTTCTTTCACATATAGAAGGTAAAGCTACATCATGGCTCTGAAACAGCAACAGTGAGAATACATCTGAGGAGCATTTTGAATCTCTATGTAAATTAGATTTAACTTTTCTACTCCCCCACGTGAAGGGTTCTGAACATGCTGAGCAGAAATAGTTTCAAGTGTTTGATATTGGCTTCTGTACAATAAAAGAAGTTTTTGTGTAGATACTGGCATGGGGACAGCTTACCATTCGATGGTCCTGGAGGAATCCTCGCCCATGCTTTTTTCCCCCGGACACACAGAGCGGGAGAAGTCCACTTTGACTATGATGAGCATTGGACAGTGGGCAACAATGTAGGTGAGCATTTGAACTAGTAATTTGTGGTAAGTTTTAAAACTAAAGTTCAGTGCACTTTATTTGAGGTCGTCATTTGCTTTCGCCAAAGAGCAAATACAGTCAACAAATAACTTATGCCCTTGTCCTTCTGTCCTTTGCTTTCTGATTTAGGCACCGATCTCCTACAAGTGGCAGCTCATGAGTTTGGCCATGTCCTGGGCCTGCAGCACTCTCTGGAGCCTGATGCTGTTATGTGTCCTTTCTACAGTGACTCCTACCCTCTCCAGCTGAGTGAGGATGACAAGAGGGGTATTCAGTATCTGTATGGCCCCCCTTGGCATGCAGCACCCGACATGACGGACACCAATGAGATTGACAATGGCATGGTAAGACAGTAGACCTCAAGGCTACTTGTAATGTATTTCAATATTTCACCAGTCTTAATTTTCAACTTTGCATATTTGTCCACAGACTAAAATTTTTCTACTGTGTTTGTTGTTGTGCCCTAGCCGGATGCCTGCAAAACAAATTTTGATGCCGTGTCCATTATCAGGGGAGAGCTGTTCTTCTTTAAGTCTCAATATGTGTGGCGCATCCGTGATGGGAAGCTACAAGCTGGCTACCCAGCTTTGACTTCACGCCACTGGGAAGGCATTCCTGACCGTATCGATGCTGTGTATGAAGACAAGTCTGGCAACATTTGGTTCTTTCAAGGTCAGTCATAAAAGACAAGCCTACATTTTCTGAATAAAATGTGTGAGTGCCCCCTGCTGAAAACATGCAGTTGCAACATTTGAATTAGTTGAAACTGTTAAAGTCATAGTTAAAATGAATTTAAAAAACTAAATTTCTGTTCAAATGTAGATGTTTAAGTGTAGGCACAACGTCCACTTCCAAGGTGGACGTGTCAGTTGGTAGGTTATGTCACAAAATGCTCTGTTCAGGACAGACACAGATACCACGTGGAGGCCATGCTACCAAATGTGGGTTATTGTTAGCGGCTCTCTTCTGCTCTTTATTAAACTTCAGCAGCCCAGACCAAACTTGTCACATTTCCTAAACTCATTGATTTGTCCTTCTCACTGATACTTTTTTTCTTGTGCAAGTATTTTAAAAAGCCAGCTGGAAACATAGAAAACAGAACATAGCAAAACCTGATAACATCTGTTAGTGACAACTGTCAGGTCAGCCAATAGAATCAACATCATCAGAAAGGAATGAGAAGCATGCTTTTGATTATTTCCGTGTGAAATCAGCACATAAATTACTGCAGTGTGGCTGTATGCCTCTGCTGACCAGTGACGTTGTAGTTTACATACAGTACATGTCTGTCCAGACTCGTATTTGAATACGTTTATCCATGATTCCAAGAGAATGTTGTGCTAGATGTAATGAAATTCCTTTCAGGCATTTCTGAGATATAACATTGATGAGAATGGGACATACATGAGGTCACAGTGATCTTGACCTTTGACCACCAAAGTCTAATCAGTTTATCCTTGACCCCATGTGAGAATTTGCGCCAAATTTGAAGAAATTCCCTCAAGGTGTTCCTGAGACATTAGATTCACAACAAGAATTGGATGAACATAAGGTGACTGTGACCTTGACCTCTGACCCTTGTCCACCAAAATCTGTTCAGTTCATCACTGAGTCCAAGTGGACAGTTGTGGCATATTTGAAGAAATTCACTCACTGCATTCCTGACATATCAGTTCACAAGGAATCGATGAAAGTGAGGTCACTATCACCTTGACCTTTGGCCACCAAAAACTAATCAGTTCATCACTGACTCAAATTGGACAGTTTTACCAAATTTGAAGGAATTCCCTCCAAGATAAGAAAAGAATTAAGAGGCAATATAGATGGACACACAGGCGGATATTATTGAGGCATAAAAATAAAAAAAAATCCCACAATCTCTCAACTGGCACCATGCGTGAGAACAAAAAGCCTGACAGACAGCAAAAGGTCAATTACAAATTGTGCTCACAATATTGATGTTTAAGGGACCAAGAGAGGTGGAAGCCCAGTAAAACAAAACTCAGCTGATGTAGGGGATATTATTCCTAGTCGCCCTACCCTTTTTTGTTAAAAATGTTTTTATCTTGAATTAGGACAAAGCTAAAAAGAGTAGTCCATAACATTTTAAGTCTTGGTAAATGAGAACCAAGTTTATGGTTTTATTCCATCTTCTTCCTGTGACAGGTGATAGCTACTGGGTGTTTGATGCTGAGAGGAAGATAACAGGGCCAGACTCAGTGCAGAAGCTGGGTTTCCCTGTAAGAGATATCCAAGCAGCTTTGAAGTGGGAAGAGCACAACATGGAGAAAGTCTACCTTTTCAAGTCCTCTTTTTACTGGATCTTCAATCCTCTGGAGAATCAAGTTGATGATGTCCATCCTCACAGCATACATGAATGGGGAGGAGTGCCAAGCCACGTTGATGCAGCCTTTCAGGACATGCATGGTGAGGACTGGGACCATGAAAAGTTTCAAATTGGTTTTCTCTGCCTCTGTCTATGTGACTGATGAAAGTGTGTGATTGTTTTGACCTGAAAATCCACAGTTGATTGCTTCTCTCACTCTCTGACAGGGTCTGCAAATTTCCTGAGTGGGCTGCACTATTGGAAATTTGACCCTGTGGCGTTAAAGGTGCTGGAAGGCTACCCCCGCAGCATTGGCTTGGATTTCTTTGGCTGCTCTGCCTTCTAAATAAGCTCATACACCTGTACCTGCAAATCTTCTGAAGAGCAGGGACTTGATTACTCCTACAGAATTCTATTTTGGATTTATACTTAAGACTCACATATTTCATGTATTTCATTAAGATCACTCAAATGAATATAAAAACAAATTCTTGCCAAAGTCATAGCCTGCTGCAACCATATTTCCTAAAGATGCTGTGGCAAAGTGGCAACATTTCTTGCTTGAAGTTCTTGAAGACCTTTCACCTGTCATCTGAAAGGCTTTGTCAGTTCTGACTGTTGCAGCAGCCCCTGGCTTTTAAACTCTTACCCTCCTTCACCAAGCCAGTTTGAGTCAGCACCTAATTTAAAATCAGTTTGTCATGTTTTGACATTGAAAGAACGGCCCTTGGCCAGGAAAACTGGTTCCAGAATGACACCAAACGTTTTTGTAAAGATAAAAATTGGTATATTATTTATTAGATTTGCTGCAATGTGACCAAAACAAGTTGGTGACAGTGATTCAGTTGGAAGACAGTTGTTTATGAACCCCAGAGTTGGTGGTTTGATTCCCGGTTCCCCAATTCCTGACCATATATCAAAGTGTCCCTGGACAAGACACAGAACCCTGAACCCTTGGTGCCTTAAGGGGGCTGCCTGTCCACAAGGATTTCCCCACGGGAATTGATAAAGTTTTTTTTATTATTTTGCTAGTTACCTTACTAAGGGCTTAGGCTAACAAAGGCTAATATTAATATCTTATTTTCAGTGTTAATAAAAATCAAAGCATGTTACATATCTTATTGGATGTAATCGCTATTCATAGCAAGCACGACAAGCAGCACAAATGCATTGGATCAGTCACATTAGGCTGCCAATGTAGACTTGTAAAGACAAGAGCAGCACTAGTAAAGAGACACTGCAGGCTGCCACTGTTAACGTTGATGGGAAAGCAGGGATGAATACAGTGAAAATGATGTGGCTCTGTGATGGCTCTTTAGAAATGCAAACTTGTACTTGTAAAATTGAACCAGCTTTGAACTGGCACCAGCCCAGAACTAGGACCTAGTTCACTTCAGTCAAAAACACTTTGAAGAACATTAAGACAACCTGTAGGCTGTTGTTTTTTACTTGGGCTGTCGAGTGTATTGTTAGTTAGTCACACGGGTCAAAGTAAAGCTGTATAACCACCTGAGGAGGAATGTCAGGAACGCATCCCATGCTTACGGCATAGTCCTGACATTCCTACCTTCCTCCCAAAAACCATGAATGTTGAGGGATCTACCGAGGCTTCACTGTGTTTCTAGGCATTAGGGTATACAACATGTATAACATGAAATGCAGACATGATGTGTTGTGAATGACACTCAAAGGTGAGGCTAGAATTCTATCTCTTCCCAGCTAGGATTGCAATCTATATTTCCTGGAAATGACATAAAATATGCACTTGTTTCCTGGAAAAATACCCGCAGGAATGGTGTTGATAGTGTGTCTGTTTGTGTACACGTTTTCCATACAATATGTATTCCTGTAGTGACCACTGCTGGGCAAGTTCAATGCAAACCTGCCCAACAGGAACATTACTTACGTATTACATATCACTTGTTGAAAAAGTAATTAAATTCCTTACAGTTAAGTTACAGTTAACATTACTTGTTACTGAAGAATTTAATTACACACATTACTGTAACATATCGCTAAGTAAAGTAATGCATTACTACACAACACATCTCAAGATTACTGTGTACTAAAGTGAGTATTCCAATTATTTTTTATTGTTCTGTTTTGTGGCAAATTGCGAACACTAAACCACTAAAATATATAAATGAAAACAATGCAGGCACTTCAACTGTTTCAGTCAGACAGGCAGCCCTAAATTTTCAACTGTGCAACAATCCCTCTGTTCCTCAAAACACCTACTCCCTTTATGCTCTAGTTTTTTCAGACACCAAATCGCTAATAACACAATAATATTAATAGTGTATTAATGAAACAGTAAGAGCACATAAAGATGTGGAAACTAAATGGTAATCCAGTCTGATTACCAGGCGTCATGTAGATCAGTAAAACAGAGGCTCTGATGATTCTGTATTCTGTACTTTTAGCATTAATTATTGTTTAAGCTAAAGAACAATATCAGTATTATGCAATTATGGATTATCAATTATCTGGACGACAGTTGATCATCAACACCATTTATAGTGAGAAACAAAGTAATCATTTCTAAGTCACAGAAGTCTTTCAACCCTGGCTGCATCCCACTACCTCCCTGATCTCCCTTCAAGAACACTTCTTGTCTTTGTGCTTACGGTGCAAGGAATTATACAAATAGGGGAACTGCTCACGGTATCAAACTGTTACACTTGAAAGGCACTGAAGATGTGGCATCACATGAACATCTCATGAACATTCATAAAGCTCTCATTCAGAATTTAACCCACAAGAACATAAAATTGAACCTTGGTATACTATGCCATTGCATTTTTCAAACTTTAATTTAAGCAAAAGTGCACCAGATATACTTGGACATATTGTAAAGGGATTAGAAGAGCATCTCTGCAGTTCTGGAAGCACACACTTTACCTCTGCTCAGCCTTACACATTTACAAATCATGGCCTTTTATTTGTACATGTTAATCTAATTCATGCTCTGACTGCTTCCTTGGTTTCCTTAGTTTTGACTCATTAGATTCCTGTGCTTGCACGCCCACCCTGCACTTCAAAACAACATGTAGGTCACAGCCTGGGGCACTCGGTGTAGTCAGCCTGCTCCACACAGCTGCAGGCCCCTCAACCACAGACTGTTTTCACTCTGCAGAATTGCAAGCAAAAAAGAGACTTTTTTGCTGACGCAGGGCAACATAGTAATAATGTAATTATTCATAAAAGCTTTCCAATCTAGTATTTACCATGAGGAGAGATAAATAGTGCTGACGGTGACCTGAAGGGTTGTGTTGATTCAGCTTTTTTGTGCTGTTGGTGAACAGTTTATGTCCTAAATGTGACATGAGAATGAAATGTCAACTTGGTCACATTGATTTTTCTAAATTCAGAGCAGCATTTTGAATGAAGCAATGTGCTACATCATTAAATATTTAAGGTCAAACCAGTACCTCATACAAACATACACAAACATACAGGTTCAACTTCTTTTTACTCTTTGTTGTTCTCATATGGTATATTCTTATAAAGCCATACAATGTTCCTCATTATCTGTTGAAGATCTTTGTTTCAGTTTTCTAATTGTTATTGTACCTTTATTAGAAAAGCAAAAACATACAGTAATGCTTGAAAGTGTTTGTTTCTTTAGTGAAAGAATGAATAAATGTTATTTTAGTTTAATTGCATTCCCTCTCAGTGAAAATCTGATGATTACGGTCATATTTATCCAGAAATAGAGAAAATTGTTCACCTTCTCTCACACACATAGCTGGCTGACTATATGTGATGTGATATAATTCATGTGCTTCAGTCCTAGTCAGTGTTTCACTGTGGTTTCACTTACCACACACACACACACACATATATATATATATATATGTGTGTTTGTGTATATATATATGTGTGTGTGTGTGTGTGTGTGTGTGGTAAGTGAAACCACAGTGAAACACTGACTAGGATGTATGTTTTTAATAATGCACTTTTCAGTATTAGTATTTTTAGTAGTACTATTCAGTGTGTTACTCTTTCTAATCAGTGCAGGACACTGATGACTGCACTGACTCTTAAAATACACTGTTGTGTCTGTAAAATGAGCAGTCCTGTGTAGCGTGGACACTGTGGTGTTTTAATCAGTGGCAATGTCCTGACAATGTTTCAAGATTTGAAATTTATCTTCAACATATACTGGTCTGTTTGCCTGTATATTCATTTGTTGCAGGCAAAATATGTAACCGTAACCCTCATGTGAATAAATCTCTAAAGGTTTTTGTTTGCAATAAAACCAAAAATGGAAACATTTCAACTAATCTCTCCTGTTTCTGCATAGCAATATATTTCATGCATTCACCACATGGATGCAGGACATGAAGATCAACAGGTTTCTAACAATAGCATAGGGTTATTTGTTTTTTTCAGTGTTGTGGTTAATGCAAACAGGAACTGCTAATATGTATTTCAGTTACTTGTAATTGAGCTGATTTGCTAACATTTAAGAACGCTTTCCAGAAAACCTTCACTAGACTCACTTATTTGCTGCACATTTGCATTGAGGACACACTGTAAATGTATTTTGAACACCAGGAACTCTCCCTGAGGATTCCCCCCACACTGACTGGGCAGTACTGTGAGTAGTGGGGTGATGTTCAGTTACTGTAAGCTCCTGTTGTGCCACATCTTTGCTGAATGTTCACTAGAAATTATTTGCAAAGGCTCTATGTAACGATTATATCAGCTTTTATATTTTCCTTTGCCCAGATGAGGTTTATCAAGGACAAACATGCTTCCTCTGACATTAGGCTTTTGTTTTATTACTTACATCCAAGAGCCCTGAACTGGTCATATCATTGGATGCTGAGAAGGCATCTGACCTTGTGAAATCAGGGTGCATGTTTTCTCTCTTGCTTCCTGGAGAAGGTCATCCTCCTCAGCCTACCTCCTTTTTGTGGCTCCTTATCAGTTAGATTTAATTACATTTGATTTAATAAACTACTTTGTGCAGTGTAGTTCTGTGTGTGGTCTGCATTTTTGCTACTAGCTTTGAACCAGCTGGTAACAAATGGGAACAAGTCACGAGTTGAACCTAGAACCTCTCTCATCTAGAGTGACAATCATACCCCTAGAGAGTCCTGGTCCAGATTCTGTCAGTGCTTATCAGCATTTATTTTTCCACACATATGCAATATGCAAATTATAGTTTAACTCATATCGTACAGGGTGATGATTAAATAGGTGAAATGAATAGTTTCACCTCAGTGCTGAGAGAAATGAACAAAATATTCTAATTAAAATCATACAATCATAATCAAACAAAACACAATTCCAACATGTTTTCTTTATTGTTATTTTCATATAAAAAAATGAATCCACTATAAAGGTAAAGCAATTTTACAAAAGAAGAGCACAAGAAGCGACAGTACATGTTAATATCTTTCTTGAGAGTATGTTCAAGTTGAAAATCTTTGCTTTAAAAGACACCATTGGCTCTTTCACTTTGTTTTGCTCTCTCTCTACTTAAGCAAAAGCTCTCTCTTGGTGACACTGGTGCAATGTGAGGCACAGCACAACCAGAAGTAACAGTGGGAACAGTTAGTCCCTCAAGCGCACTAGTGTGAACTACCTATGTTTTAGCATGCAGATGAACACTGGTGCACATAACTGATCACTAACCATATAAGAACGCAGAGTCTACATGCTACAATGAAACCAACATTCACTCTGATAAGCTGCAAACGCTAATCTGAGTCACTGCCACCATCTGAAGATCAGAGTGGACAGCAGTAACCTCACCTATTCACACATGCACCTTTAGTTAAAAGCAGTAACTCCAGCTTCAGTACAAAGAAGCAGCTGAAGCACTGATGTGGCTCACTAACGTTCACTAAGAGACTTTCAAATGATTCTGATAGTTTAGGTTCTTGTTTGTAGTTGAACAATCGTCACCATCCCAAGGAGAGTAGAAACTTTTCCGTTTCTGGTCCCCCCTGCATAAGTCACCAGTCAGAAATGTTCAAACCCGAGACAGAGTTATTATCTGGTACCAGGGTATCATGTCTTTACAGTAGTCCACCAACAAAGGTTCGCAACTATCAGTTATTTTCATTACTGATCAATCTGCCAAATATGATTTCCATTAATTAATTAACACATTTACTGTATAGAAAACAGTGAAAGTCTTCAGATGTCTTGTTTTGTCTAACAACAGATCAAAAGCCAAATATATCGGTTTAGAATGATTTCTGATGAAGAGGAGACGTTTGAGAAGCTGGAACAAGAACATGTATGAAAATATTTTCATTTGAAAAAAATCACTTAAGTCATTTTTTCTGCTGATTGAGTAACTGATTAATTAATCAGTTCCCAACTGCTGGTCATGTGGAACATAAATACTAACATACCATTTAATAGAAGTTACAGTTACAGTAGATCAGTGTAATGCCACAAGCTCACTGAGTCGTTTCACTACCCATTTGTTCAGGTACATTCAGTTCAGACACTGCACTGTAACACTGTGCTGAGGGAGTGTTTTGAGTTGACAGGTGTAGTGTGAATGTTTCCAGTAGTGGCGTATGTAACAGTAACTTGTCTAACAAATGTCTTCAATGAAAAAATACTAGTGAGATGTGAGTTGCTGCCACAGCTCTGTTGAAGGCAGAGTTGAACCATGGTGAAAGTACACCCATGAGCCAGAACATTACGACCACTACAGATGATGCAAATAACACTGATATATCCTAACAGCGACATGTCAAGGTCTGGGATATATAACATGGTAAATCAATAGTTGGTTCTTGCAAACTGGATGTTGGGGGATGTACTGGAATAACTCACAGGACTTAAAGGATCTGCTGCTAACGTCTTGGTGCCGGATAAAAAAAGGGGAACTTTCAGAGTAAAGTTCACGCCTGACTGTGTCAGAGGTGTTTTAGTGGCACGCAACAGCCTATCAGGGGTGGGGGTGGTCACAGTGTTATGGCTCAGCAGTGTATACCGTGTGTGCAAAGGAATGCCTGGATGTGTGTGCTGTGTTCAGTCAGTGAGGTGCCCGTGGTGACTGACCACATGTTCATGTTTACAGGGATGTCCAGATGGTTCATCGATTACCTGCTTGTGTGTATGTGTGTAACTGTCTGGGTATATACTTGATCGATTCTGAGTAAGAGTCTTCCGAGGACACGTAATCTGATGCAGCTTGAGTGTCTTTCTACCAGGATGGAGCAGTGTTTGCCAGTCGTCTCATCCGCCTAGTGCAAACATTTCAGTCAGAGTTAGTTCAATCTGCCAATTGTCTGATCTGTCTATATACTGTCTGATCCATTTGCCATTTTTATCCTTTAAAATTTCAATTAAATCATCATTTAACTTTTTGAGCATTTTGTTTGAGACTTTCTTTTCACTGAGATGACTTTATTAGATATAGAGCGTATTTACTGGATGTATCTGACATCTCACCTTGTGTTCCTGTCTTGGTCTCGGATCTTCTTCTCCATTTCAGCATCTGTGAGAGTCTCCAGCAGGGGGCACCACTGGTCTGCATCGCCTGTGTTGCGGATGGCAATCTCTACTGTGGGGAGTGGGTTCTCACTGTGGACAAATTACAAGCCTGCAGTCAGTCCTCCGTGATCAAATCAATTAGCATAAAAAAATGTGTATTTATTTGAAGTCAAAGTTTGTTTAGACGTGAACTCGATGTTTAACATGCGTGTTAAAGTGAGTGATTGGCTCACCTGAAGGCGTAGGTCCTCTGATGCCAGCTGAGCTGACCACGAATGCTGTAGGCGATAGTGGTGACAAATTCTCCACCCAGACCCAGCTCAGAGCACAGCTTCAGTGCGAATGACTCCGGGGAGTTCTCCCTCTCTGACATGTCCCACTCAAACTGGTCCACTAGAGAGATGTTCCCCACATGGATGTTTAGCTGAGGAAAACAGACACATAACATGGACACATTTTTTTTTACCAAATGAAGAATTGGTTCAGAGAACCATGGCACTTTCAATCCATTTTGTTTAACATTACAGTGGCTTTAATCTGTCTCAATCCAGTCGCTTTCTAAAGAAGGGACAAGCGTCTTCCACCACTGCAGTGCAAAGACATAGGACAGTGTTGACAAGATCACTAAGACTTCTGAAATCTGAGGGATCTTTGTAAAAATGTTCAAAGAGGCTCAGGAGAATAGGAGGTGTGAAGCGAGAGATGGATGCTGGTGTTCTACAAACCACAGGAAGTTAGATCATTATTGTAGTTCTCTATAAAGAGAGCTGCCACTCAACAGTTCGCCCACGGTGTAACTCACTAATTTGAAGTAAACACAACTTTCAACTAAACTGTGGCAAGAGTGTGTGTGCAGTACTGCACACAGTGATGTCCTCCACTGAGCGGGACAGATAACACACTGTCAGAGATCAGGAGAGCTTAACCCAGACATTAGATTCAATGTCTTTAGTGTGACTGAGTGGTAACATTTGCATGTTATAAAGACACTGCTTAAAATGACAGATTTCCCCCCACACTACTGGATATGTCACATTTTTCCCTAAGAGGGAACAGTTGTTATTTAGTTTAGCCCCCACCTTAATTATAACTCTCTGGTCTGCCTGCTCTTCTAGTATGCTGTCAGTGGGGTACGACTCAATCTGCTGCCGAATGGCTGAGGCAATAGCAGGGACGAAGGCCAGCGGATTCAAGTCCAGGTCATCACACAGAATCTCTGCAAACATCTCTGGGGTCATCAGCTTCTCTGCAATTGAATTTAGACTCAGTGAAGGAGTAACCATGACAACTTGACACAGCAGCACATTCTGTCACTGCTGACATATATTTACCATTCATGTTCCACGTGAAGGCATCTCGCAGTTTCTGTCCGTCTATCTCCATGTCGAGACGAATGGGAACCAGTGCCTCCACCTGGGCTGCGTTCTCATGGATTACTGCCGGGTCATGGTCATCAAAGCTGAGCAAGACACAAGACGACATCGCATTAATATCTTTTAACCACATGCTGTAATGAGATTAGCGGGGGCTGAAGCAGGTTTTATAATCACAGCCCTAATTACTTCTGAGATCAGAAAATATGAGCATTTTGGCAATGATGATGCTGATATTATTATTATTATTATTATTATTATGCTATTTCATTTTTTTGTAAGGCGGCAATGTGTTACATTTCTTGAAAATCAAATGCAGGACACATCTACTTTTTTGCTTGAGCTGTAAAAAGTAATTCTCACCACAGGGGGAAGGTCCGCTTCTTGTCACGGCCCATTCGGTTGCGGTTGATGGTGGTGGAGCAAGGCACGGCATCTAGATGATGGGAGCTGTTGGGCAGTGTGGGGACCCACTGACTGCTCCTCTTTGCTTTCTGCTCCCTTTTAGAGAATAGACACATTGTTGGCAAGTTACAAAACAAGTTCTTTTGAGTTCTTTTGAATTAAATCTACATTTAATGGGACATCTGTTTAAACTGCTGTGAGAGTCTGCACATTCATGAATGAGAATCACCCAGGCGACAGCTCATGCAGAGTAATACCTGGTGTACACAAACAACAGCAGTAAAATGGTTAAAGAAAAGAGAGGACCTGAGGTAAGCTGGGGGCTCCGTGCTGATGGACACGGCCTTGTATTTCTCATCATTACCCTCGAAGATCTCTTCACACTCTGACGCCTTCAGCAGAGTGACACTGGTGGCTACAGATTGACAATAAGCAAGAACATAGCGATTAACGTCAACCTTTAGGCGTATTTAAAGCAGTAAATCTAAAGGGCATTATTACATGTTGGCACTAAGAACTGAGACACTTTTTAGATTTTCTGTTGATGACAGCTCATCATAACCTTGACAGTCATGGCAACACTGGGCTTTAAATGATTTCTTTGTTTTTCCTGGAGCAGAATGATACAACATTCATCTGTAATAGAAGGAAATCCCCTGGAATTTGGTGCACAAGTTTTAATTCAATCTGGATCTGACTTTTAAGAACGATCCACATATGGGATAATGGGGTTGAGATTAGGATTTTGCAAAGCTGTGTTTGGAATCACTGCCCTGTGGAAACATCCAACTGTATCTGCATTTCAAGCATCTAGCTGATGTTTTGAGGTTAAAGAATCCTCTTCCTTCATTATTCCATCATATCTGTATTGTAGGTAAACTTGCTGGAGATTACTGTAGTCAGTACTTTATTACTGGCCACACTAATAGTATCACAACCATCCTGTACACAAGATGTGTTTCCCTCATAAGGTCCAACAGGAAGACAACTGCGTAAAGGCTACAATGAACGAGTTATTAGCAAAACTAATTCTTTCAAAAAATGTTCAATATGAATACTGTTTTAAGGTTTAATGTCACTAGTTTTATTGAAAATACATGTTATTTTCATTTCATTATGAGCCATGTGTCTTCCAGACGAGGAGCTTTTCAATCACACTTTGTCAAAGTCCAGTGTAAAAATAACACAAGCCACTCACCATGTGACGATGCTACGATTTTCTTCCTCTCCTCTACTGAAGCCAGCCTCCTCCATAGAGATGGATATCTTTTATACAAAGAGCCTCTGAACATACGCAAGTAGTTCCCAACCTAGAGAGCAGAAGGTGGGTGCTTCAGTGATCCATTACTACTGAACATTATTTATGTGACCACTTGAGTCAAACCTAATGGCCACATTAATAAATGATGTCTGAAAATCTTCATCATCATGAATGTTCAATACTAAGAAAAAAATAACAGCAACATCAGGACAGGACTCAGCAGTTCACCTACATCTGAAAGACAAAGGCCACTCGTTTGAGGACAATGAAGTCAGAATTTTAGACCGGGAAGCTGACTG
>JAUMHL010000015.1:22621369-22636647 GCA_032362345.1 Sandelia bainsii
CCAACTCTCACCGGAAACAGGTCCGACTTACTGCCGGCAATGCGGACCAAGCTCCGACACCGGTTGTACAGGGACCGAACAGCCCTCAACAGGGAATCCAATACCCCATACTCCCGGAGTACCCCCCACAGGACTCCCCGAGGGAGGGAAGAATATGTACACAATGTACTAAAATAAGCCAAAGGTATGATCATGTACACATAACAGGAAGGACTGGCTGTTTTTGAAGAGACTGTAGATTATAAACCTACACACTGTGTAGGTTTATAATCTAAGGTTGTAAGTCTGTTGTATCAGAATGTTAAAGGAGTACAGCTCATAAACTGGAACCTACTGAAGTTGGAGGAGAAACAGGGTAATGAGGACATAGTACACATCTTAACATGTGTATGATGTATTCACCTGCTTCAGAGTGACTCACAGTCACATGACGTTTCCTACTGACCATAAAATAAATAAATAATAATAATAATAATAAACCGTCTTTGGTTTCTAACAGCACGATCACAGTCAAAAGACATGAAACCAAAGCATCATTTGCCACACACATTTATTCTTTAAAAAAGTAAAATGAAAAAAACAAACAAATGCATTCCTCATCTGAACAAATTGATTTTGATAATATTTGACTTCTGTCATTGTTTCCTCTTTCAAATGACAGCTGCTGTATTTTAACATTTTTCTCTGGGATGAAGACAAGCATCACCTGAGCCCAAAGACTCATGGTCCATTGTTCCATCTGAAGCTTGTGCTCTCTCACGTAGTCTTAGAGCAACAATCTGGCATCGAGAAGAGTTTCTGAGGATGGTTTAAGCCCATATACAAAGACAACAGATGGTTATTTCCAAACCAGTTCTGAAAGTTTGGCATTTTTCATCCAGAACTAAACAAACATGTCAAAAACAAAGACCATGTTTGTTCCCTTTATCTCTGAGGGAATGTCCTTGCAGGTGACCTGACAATCACAAATGATCTGGGGGCATTTTTAACCTCCAAGGCGTTGTCCCTCACCCCAGGCAAACCCTCCCGGGCGCTCCTCAGGTAGGGGGTTGTAGTTGGCATCTTCCTCTGGAGTATCAAACAGCATCTTTCTGTAAGAGGCACACAGAAGAGGAAGAGGAGTCATTTCTGAAGACATACGCAGGAACATTGCTGCTCTTTCTACATACTGTATGTTGTATATTGCTCCATTTACAATTTAACAGAATAAATTTACTTTGATTGTTTGCAGGGTGAAGAGACTCACATGATAGATGGGGTTCTGAGCCACCTTCCACCGCCTGGCTGGTTGGGGAAAACATCTTCCAGGAAGAAGTAAACATGACCAACAGCAATACCTTAAGAAAGGTCAAATACAAAGCAAGAGCCATTTACACTGTGCAACATCAACCCACACATCACTCTGGCTATAGCACATCACACTAATGCTGAATATGTAATAATGGCCAGAGGTGACACATACCTAAAAGATCCACGATGATGGAGTTGCCCAGCAGGAGAGAGAATCCCATCAGCACCCACGGCAGGAAGGGTGCTTGGAAATTCAACAGACCAAAGAAATTCATGCGAACGTTTGGGTTTCGTCGACTCCACACGTATACGAGCATGATGGTGAACGCCTGGCCCAGGAACACGAGACTCACAAAAGTGCCAAATATCTGAAAGCTTGTTAAAGAAATGAAGCACAGTGACTGTTTATTGTAAGAAGTGAAACTTGCTGGTACCAAACATAGAGCTGTTTAATATTTTAACATCTGTGATGTGTTTTAGGTCACTGCACAAATGATGTAAAACAATATAAATGTAATTACACCATCATCATTTTAACACTGTATAGCAACTTATGAGGAAGCTACATAGTGACTCTCGGGACTCAGAACCTGCTCCTGAAAACATGATTTTTCTTTGACTGTATCAACACCAGACTAGGATTAAATAAGATTAGATCTAAATAATATTTTGGGTTATAAATGTAATGTATACTTCCCTGCCTAGTCAGGTCCACTGTCAATGTATGTATGTAGTCTTTTATTCCTTTTCATAACTTTTTTTTTCTTTTTACATTTCATTTTCTCTTATTTTATTCCATTTTGGTCAAAAGCAGCTACACTCTACATTTGTTTGATCAGCGTGTATGAAAGCAGATTTTCTTCAAGGCAAACTGAATGTTAAAGGCACCATTAGAGAGATTTTCCACTGGGATTGTGTTTGTTGCGTTTCGCCTGCATCACTGTTTTGTTCCGTCCTCTGCACGGCTTCATACCCCCCCGGGAGTGTTTCAGAAGTGCAGTGGCTTTTTTTTTTTGTTTGTCATTAAAGTTCTTCTTTTTTTGTCTGTTCTGTGCTACTTTCTACTTCATTGTGCTGCAGCCTACAGACAAAGTCTACCTGTTAAATCATAATAAACAACATGGATCAAAGATTTAATTTTTCTTTCATACAGTATCTTGCTATACTTCACATACAATGCATGTTAGCAGGGTGCTTGAAAGGCTACAGAGTGGAACAGAATGAGGAAAACACTACGTGATTGGTGGATTCATTTTTTCAGAGCTGTGAGCTGTTGTAGTGTATTGGGGTAAAGATCTCATTATGTTTAAGTTAACATGCTCTTTAATCACACATTTATGGGAAGGATACAGTCATGAGAAGCCCACCAAAGAGGAACATGAAGACAAAGTCAGCCGTGCGTCCTCTGAAAGAGCCTTCCTCTAACATACGACAGTATCTGTACCTGGAAACAAATAGTTAAGAAAATCTACACACACAGTTTGTTGGAACCATTTTCCAGGTTTCATCATCATCTAAATAAATAAGAACTGTCACATGATACATATCCGTGCCACTGGTTTGACTGACTGGTTAAAGTGTGTACACAAAATGACAGTGTAACATTTCATCATCCTGCACACGGCTTCCCCTGTGAAACACACAGCATGCAAAGTCACTTCATACTGCTAAATGAAGTGAGATCTGGAACTGAGAAGGATACAGAAAAATCATGTTGAACAGGAAATTGAAGCCAACTGGACCAAAAAACAGGAAGTTGGTTATTAGTCGCCATACCTAGAAAAAGAGAGAGAACATAAAGCTGTATGTAACACACTGAAATCATTTCTTTGATTCAAAACGTTTCACCAGTTGATTTTAATAGTGTCTACATGCTTTGTTTAACTGTGACCTACAGCAACAACTCTGTATAAACCACATGTTGCATGTCTCTGCAAACCTGATTGTTTGCAATAGTTTGAATGAAACATCGTATAATAACGTCACTTAACTAAGTCACATGCTGCAGTTATCAGTGCTGTGAGATGTATGACGTGTTATGTTCCATTAATGTAGTTCCTGAAGACGAGGATGAAGATGAACAGTGTCACAGCACTCACCTGATAATTCCTTAGAATCAAATCTGGATTGAAGTATAACTGAAACGGTGTGATGATTTCTAGTTGCTGAGAGAAGACAGAACAAAGAGAAAGCTAAATATCATCTTAACTATAAAGATCTTTTGAAAACATCTCAAGGGGTTACTGCAGCATGTGGAAATAAAGTAAGAGGTGTGGTGCAGAGCTGCTGTTGTCCCAAAAGTATCTGTATTTGGATTTTTACAGAAACTGTAGAAGACTGGAAGGTGGTGGAAGAGACATTTCTATTCTAAAATTAAAATTAAGTCCCATAAAACTGTTCTGACAAAATAACATTGAGTACTTTGATTTGAGTTTGAGTAATTTACTGAATTGTTTCACAGTATTTTACAGTTATTAACTTGCTGCATTCCCAATTCTGAAAAAATACACAGAAAGGAGGTTTTCAATAATTAATCTCCATCATAACGCTCTGACAAGACTTTGAGTATTACTCTGCAACTAGTCCAGAAGATTGACTTGATACCACTGAATGAGATGTGGAGTGCAGATTTAGTTAAGGACACTTCAGTAAGCACATGTCCAAACACCTCACAGAAGATTCTCTCCTTAAAAATTTTCACATAACAAGAAACACAGCTCTGGTATTGTAGACATCTGCAGCAACACTACAAGAATTACATTAACATTCATGACACCAAACCTTCCTATAAAAAGTCATACTAACACAGTTCACAAGAGCAGTGGCAGAGCTGTGTCCACTTTTGTTTTTACACCATTATTTTGAATGGGAAAAGCCTTTATCTACTGCACTACAACCTCCCTGTCACATCAGAGCAACCAATCAATCAATCTACACCCTTGTCATTGAATTGTGGAAAGAGAACCAAACGAGTATTTCCACCGGACGCTTTTTACTTTGTTTTGTGTTTGACAGATGAATTTAGTGCAGCATTTTCACCTGACAACACATCACAAGACAGAAGTAATGTACTGTAATAAACACACTATCAAACAGTACATACAGATGTAAGAGATAAGTTCCACCTTGACCACAACATTTAAATATGATCCATATGAATGAATCTATTGTCATAATAACAACAATACAGTAATAATACTAACATCAACTATAATGGTAACGTTACATTAACAAGACTCCGTGAGTACTTTTACTTTCAATTGTTTAGTCCAGGTTTCCTCTAGAGAACAACCAATAGTTAGCACTAAAATACAACAGCTGTCTTCTCTGGCGACCTCTCTTAATTAACCATCATCAGCTGACTGCAACTTAACATGAGCTGTCATTTTTAGTTCACTTGTTAAAACGAAGCCAAGGCTCCGGCCACTAGTAACTACGCTTTAAACCTTTTGTGACTTCAACAGGAGAAGTTAACAACCCGGAGGACCAGGTTCAGTCACGTAACGTTATCCAGCTCATGGGTGCTTTAGCTAAAGCATCGAGCTAGCAGCAGCAAACTAATGACGCTACGTTAGCTACGTTTAGCGGCACCGAGCTATAAGTTCACCTCCAGCAGTGAGTTATTCTTACCACTGCAGCGGTTGTAAGGACACATGCGGTTGTATATGCCCTGGTAACAACAGGAATCTGTAAGTACTCCTGCTGTAGCGTCTGGTAAGCCATTTTGGACAGACTGAAAGCTTCCGGCACTTTCTTGACACGTCATTCTACCAAACGAACGGTGTTGCGTTCAAGAACGTGGGACATAATTCAAATCGTCGTTTGCAAATGAAAACAGAGTGGCTTTTGCATTTGGATTTGAATGATTTTCACACGGCAACAGAAATTTTTGAATTAGATAAATAGATCTGGTCTTTAGAAAACACACTGTCTAACGTTATAGTAAGTCAATTTTTACAAATGTATGTAAGTTTTAACTTATGTCTTTAAATTTAATGGCTGAGCCTACAACAGATTACAGAATTTAGCAACAAGAGAGATAAGCTACTATGAAATATAAATTAAGTAATTATTAAAGCCATTTTTTCCAACTTTATAAAGACTGACTTGTGATTAAGGAGCACCAACTACTCTGAGGACAAATGTTTACTAAAGAAACAGAAAAATGTATTATTGTATCCATATATAACCTCTTGTCAAACAAGAAACAGAGGATTTCAGGAGAACAGCTGACAGGGAAGAGACACATCGTTGGCTGTTGGTTTTGGTGCCTATAGCTTCATACAAATATGATCTTATTCCTTCTGCTTGTCTTTGAAATTCTCTGAGATTTCTCTTCTTTAAATAAAGCAGAACCTCTCAGACTCACACGTGGCTCTCATCACATTCACCTGACTCTCATTTCCCTTTAATCATAGAGGTTCACAATCTGTATGACTGGATTATTTTTCTATGGTAATAAATAAACAGGTATATTTACCTTTTCATTTGTTCTCTTTATGTAGCTTTATGACTTAAATTAAACATAAAACAAATAAGTAAATAAGGATTCAAAAGAACCACTCACATGTTCTACTGTTGTCTTCTAAACATGACTTTTTCTTTTTCATCTGACCACAAGTTGGAGCCACAGAGGAACTGAATATTTAAAAAAACATTCTTGTTGAAAAAATTATTTTTTTTCCATTTTAAAAGAAATTTACACCACAGTAAAATGTGCAGGAAGTCAGAGGGACGCGTCACTCTCCAAAGCGACTATATCTTTACAGTAGGATCTATTTCACCTATATATTAAGTCACCTGAAATAATCAATTCAGCCAATAGAATTCATGGTTCAGTCTGAACAGATATTTCATGGCCTGGCAGTATCTCAGTTGGTAGAGCTGTTGTCTATGAAGCCCAGGGTCAGTGGTTCGATTCCCAGTTCCTCCTGGTTACATGGAGGTGGCTGTAAAGCAGCATTAACCCTTTTGGGTCTTCAAAAAAGAAGACAACTTGCTGTCATTGTAACATTGGTCTAGGTAAGTTGATGTAAAACTGAAAATAAATGGCATATACACTCAACTCTGATTTGTTGTCTATGCTTATTGTTTTTTATTACTTATTTATTTCATAATGTGGCTCATCACATATGATGAAGGCTTTTGAGAAACTGATCCTGGATCCTGCCCTCAGTACGTCCGCCTGCAGAACTGTGTGTCTGACACGGTGGTCTGCAGCACAGGTGCTCCACAGGGGACGGTTCTGTCTCCGTTCCTCTTCACCCTGTACACCTCAGACTTCAGGTACAACTCGAAGAGAGTTGAAGAAGAAGAGTTTTGCCACCTTCAGAAGTTCTCTGATGACTCAACCATCTCCAGCTCAATATCAGTAAAACAAAGGAACTGGTGGTGGACTTCAGTAAATCCAGGAGTCCTGTCACTCCCCTCTCTATACAGGGGGAGGAGATGGAGGTTGTGTACGAGTACAAATACTTGGAAGTGTACTTAGACAACAAATTTGACTGGACTACAAACTTTACCTGCTCTGTTTAACAGCCGGTTCTATTTTTTGAGGAGGCTCAGGTCCTTTAACATCTGCAGCACCATGCTGCAGATGTTTTATGAGTCTGTGGTGTCCGGTGTCATTTTCTTTGCTGTGGTTTGCTGGGGCAGCAACTTGAAGATGACAGACACTAACAGACTGGACAAATTAATCAGGAGGGCTGGTTCTGTTCTTGGTGTGGAGCTGGACCCTCTAGACGTTGTAGCTGAGAGGAGGATGATGTCTAAACTCCTCTCAATCCTGGACAATCCCTCCCACCCACTTCACAGTGTCCTGGCTGGACAGAGGAGCACGTTCAGCCAGAGACTGATCAATGTCAAGTGCTCCAGAGACACAGGAGATCATTTCTGCCTGTGGCCATCAAACTGTACAACTCCTCTCCTTTATGTAAAGAGGAAGGGGGAGGACAAATATCATAATCATATTTATGTATCAGATAAATCCACCACATTACACCCAGGACTGATAAAGACCAAAAATGACATTCTTATCCAGTGTGTTTTCTGTAAATTGAGTATTTAATATTTGTGCTGGTGTTAATCTTTTCTGGTTATGGTTCTAACTTTCTTTCCATTTGAACTGAGAGTTGCTGTGACATGCCAAAATAATTTCCCTCTCGGATTAATAAAGTTTTTTTGAATCTTGAATCTACTGTATCTAGTACCATAGAGATGTTGAATAAAGCCAAACACACATATAAGAAAACATTTAATCTTAACTGTGAAGATTACAGCCATAGCATGCATAGTAACACACAGACACAAAACATACTTCAAACACTTCAAATATGAAAAGTTAAGAATACAATCAATACTTCTTAATTAGTGGTGCAATGCTTATTCAGTCAGCAAAAAGAAGCCATGTTTGCTGCATCACATTAAAGCCCTTGTGCAGTGAATGTCACAACATATGTCAAATTATTAAGTTTTCGTTTCTAGAAAACTCTTTTGTAGTGTCCTCACATCCTTTGTTACTACCACTAGTTGTCACCACAGCCACAGTTTCAAATACTACACATAAAGGCTTTAAGGTAACTTAACAACTGCTAAGACACTTCAGTTGCCCTTCCTTATGAATACAATCATTGTGTTTTATACTAGACAGATATTGTTTAACATAGGTTTCTATATGCTGACATTCTGTCCAGTCAAGGTCCACATTGATGACATGACAAGTCATTTATTACTGTAGCTTTTACATTTTGTTTTTCCAAATTAAACAGTGGGTTTCTCTAACACTGACCTAAAACAGCCTAGGACTTAATTACTGACATGTTGTGTTTTTTTCCCGTTAAATTTCAATGTCTAAGTATAGCATCATCAATAACAAGGTAAAATAAAAAAACAAAAACAAAAAACAAAATTAAAATCAATTAAAAATAAAGTACATAATACATGACTCACTGATTTCTGTTAAGACACAGCCCATCCTTAAGTTTAGCTACTTGTTGCATGGTTTAACCAAAGACAAAATATTTCTGAGCTACAAATACAAACGTTGTTCACATACATCTACCAAAAATACCTGTTTTGTATCTTTAAGAGAAACGAAAAGATTAAATAAAATCCATACCTTTTATTGAAATACACTATAAAAGATAGAAAAATAGTTCTGGTTATACAGATGGCAGCAGACTGGCTGGGCTCAGAGGAAGAGGAGGTGGTGGTGGTGGGTTGGTGCAGTGGGATCACATGATGGAGCAGCCCCTCTTGGCAGCACGAGGGTCTCCCTGCACAGAAACATACAGACAAACTTTTTTTTTCTACAGCAGTCTTTGTGTGGTGCTGTGGACAGCTCCACAGCACCAACTACTGTCCGAGAGTAACAACTCCCAAGATCTTCCCACCTGATTGACCTTTCATTCACAGTGCATCACATTACTGCCAGTGCTGCAGAGACAACTTCTCAGGATCCTGGTAGATTTTTCCCCAAATGAGCAACACTGTTGTTTTCTTAAAGATACATTTTGTAAGCTGCACATTATAGACTAAATACATTTACACACATACACACATTTTCTGCTGCCACATTTGTGTCAAACACATTTTGCAGTCTAATTATTATTGGGTCTGGCTGTCGTCAGGTCCCCCATGGAGTGGATCTCTTTTAAAAAATTATTTATGGATGTAATAGTCCATCTAAAAAAAATTTGAATATTGTGTTTTTTTTTATCCTAATTCAATTAAAAAAGTTAAATTTTAATATTTTCTAGATTCATTAAACACAAAGTGAAATACTTCAAGCCTTTTTGGTTTTAATTTAAAAAATTCCACAAAGTATTTCGAAATATTAGACTATTTCTAAAATCAATTAAATGAAAAGATTTACAATACAGAAATGTCCAACTTCTGAATATGTTCATTTATGGCTGGGCCTCCTTTAGCACAAATCAATCTTCCTCCAGTCAACTTTCCATGAATAAGCTTTGATACAGGACTCTAAACAACCAGCCCTTTCAGTGATGACCTTCTGTGGTTTACCCTCATTGTGGGGGGGTGACAATGACTGTCAAGTCAGCAGTCTTCCCCATGATTGTGGCTATTCTAATATTTTGAGATACTGAATCTTTTCACTTTGTGTGTAAAAATACACACACACACGCTGGTCAAGTCCAATGGAGTGTAGAGGGAATAGTGACATACTAGTTCCCCCATTTCCAATCACTGACCAAGAAAGGGAGCATGCCTAATCTGCCTCTGAGGAGGTTCACAGGATCACATATTCATATTATTACAAAGCAGAAGATGAAGATGTTACACAACATAAATTTGCAACACAAAGTATGGACATGCAGCTTGTTGAGCTCTTATAAGGACATCAGCTTTCTCTCTTTGAATTAGACAGTGATTGTGTTTGTATAGTGCAAACATCCATACAAGTATTTTAAAATATATACTCAATTAGTAGATGGATCTAAATCCTAAAACATCTCTGTAGTGAGCTCATAATGTGGTCTGCAGTCTCACCTGCTGGTGGAAGAGGTCTTCCTCAATGGCCTCCACTCCATTATCATCATCATCATCATCCCCCTCTTCACTCTGCTCCGTCTCTACTGCCATTTTGTATGTGGTAGTCCTCTTTGCCACCTCCTGTCACACACAGAGATGGAGACACAGACACGCACACACGAATGCTGGTCAGGATTAAAACCCTACAATCTAGAAAATAGTCATGCTGCTGCTCAGCTTCAACACAGATGATGGTGTGCATAGTCTCACCTCTCCCTGAGGGTTGCTCAGCACCACATGGACATCTTTCCCTGAACCCCAGGAGGAATGGTTCTTCCAAACCAGGTCTGTGGGAGGTTTAGAACTCACACCAGCATCAGATGCCCAAACCTGCACACAGCAACAACAGGCACATCCAGTTTTACTTGGTCCCAACACTGTAATGTAAGAAAACTTCCCCAAGCAAGTAACCTCACAAACCCCAGTCTACCTGCCTCAACTCTTTAGAACCACTGCTTTAATAATCACTTCACAAAGTATTGCTGTTGAACTACAGAACAAACAAACTCTTACCGTGGCTTTCTGGCCAGCCTTCAGGACATATTTGGGTGTGAACTTATAAGTGGCTGTAGCATTTCCAATAGTCTTAATGATCTCGTAACCCACCATGGCCTGGTCCTAAGAGACACACAATCATTGACACATTAAAGAAATACATCTACTATGAAAAAGTGACACTCTATCCTCAAAGGGTTTCAACTGTACATAAACATGACATCACCTAAAAATCCAGGAGCTCACCTCATGTCCACTGTTGTGAAGGGAGATGAATTTGCCATCTGTGTCAGTTTCATCTATGCAGATGGGTCCTGTGGCCAACGCAGAGTGAGCGATGGACACTGAGCTGCTGGCTTCCTGTTCCTCCACATCAACGCGCTTCCTCTTTCCCTGAGTAGTCCGTACACTGCGGCTGCTGGATGAGGCTCTAGACACTGTGACACGAGAAGAAGGACTTGGAGACAGCTTTAGTCTGGGGAGGAGAAACACCACAGTTACACATCACATATCACTACAGAAGCGGAGTGATGTTTAAGTAATGTAACTGCTCCTCACCTTTCCTCTTCTCCTTCCAGAAGTTTACGGTAGGCGTTGATCTCCATGTCTAGAGCTAGCTTAACATCTAGCAGCTGCTCATACTCATTCAGCTGTTCCTGCATCTTGGCCTGGATCTCAGCAACCTCACGGTCTTTCTCTGCCAGTATCTTCCGGCTGTTGTCTTTCTCCTGAGTCAACGCAGCCTCCAGCTCCATTATACGATCACGCCAACTACGAGCCTGAATATAGACAAGGAGGTCAAAGTCTGAGGTGGCAACGATGGACATGTCACAAAGCAAGTCAACATTTCATCATGTGTCACTCATTTAATACCATTTTGTTACATGTATGAAACTGACTCAGACACACGTCACATCTAGAATCCCCACTTTTGTTTTTTTAACACTTCGAGTCTATTCCCATTAACAACATCAAAACATCCCTGACCTTCTTAACAAGCCTGCTAGCTTAGTTAAGCCTGGGGAAGATTATTTGTTTTTGTGTCTGCCAGCAGGACAGAGAGACAGAGTGTATTTGGACTGAATGGAAATGTGGCTTCAGTGGTGTCTACTCGCCAGGAAATGCGATTATCCTCTGAAAATGGGCCCAATATTGTAGAAAGGTGGGTAGATAAAGAAAAAACAACAACAAATGATACTATGTCTCAGTTTCCACCGAGACAGTTTAACAGAGACAGAAACATAGTATTTAGCTTCAAACACCACCATATTGGACACCAGTCTGAAAACACAGTGAGTTTATTATGAACACAGAAGGCCCCCCACAATAAACAAAGTGGACAATCTTTGTGCTACTGCATAAAAGAAAACAAACACACTGGACTTCCTGCATTAACTTTCATGTCCTATCTGGTACCTGAAGCAACATGCCCGACCAAAGAAGCTCTTTCTGATCTAAACAATGGCTTGGCACTAAAAGATCAGCATAACCCATTTTTCTAGGGCCTGTTTTAAGTTTGATGTGCCATCTAGATTCATTAGCACATTTCTGTTCAGGTCAATGTGACAGCTCTATGTAAAGGGAACAAGCTTTATCTACAACAGACCTGTTCACATTACTATTACATTTATATAGCATTAGATTCTGCAGAGATAAACATGCTTGAAGTTGGATTTTACATGGTTTTGCACAACATGGCCAATTCCAAATTTGTCATAAATAAATATCAGCAAGAAAAAATCAACCTCCTTCTGCAGTCCTGCCAGCTGGGCGGTGAGGCTCTCAATCCTCACAGAGGATTCTCTGAGCTCTTCTCGAGCCACGTTGGCCGATGCTCCGTTCATCTCAGAAAAGCGACGCAGATCCTCCAGCTGAAGAGAAACACACAGATGGTTCAAGAGTCAGCAACATCAACATCGTTTCCTTCATCCTCATCACACTCTCAAAGAGGAACTGAGCAGTGTCAGTCACTTCCTGACATGCAGGAAGTTAGTTAAGTCTTTGCTAAGGTGCCGTGCTTCGTTAGTCAGTGTGACAATGATTTCAATTTGTCAAGGACAGAAGGTATATGACTATATTACAGATTACAGCATTCACTTTCTTTAAAAAATTACCAGTTGCTGAGTCAACTTCCAGACTCCAAGCAACTCCTCAAAAAGCTTATTGAAAAGCATAAACTGGGGGATGGATACAAGCAAATGTACAAGTTAGTGAATATCTCTGGGAGTACAATTAAATCCTCTATTAAGAAATGGAAGGAATATGGCACATGTGTAAATCTGCCTAGAGCAGGAGTGGTCAATCCTGGTCCTAAGGGGCCACAAAAATGTATGACAAATTCAACCTAGTTATTGCTCGTGTGATGTGATCACAGAACATGACCTAAAATACAGATGACATGAGAGTGAATTGAAAGAAAATGAAAACAAATAAAAATTTAATTTTTTATTTGACATACAGTCATACACTAGTAAAGCCTCATCTCACCAGTTCCCAATGCCATAACTGTATTTGCAGATCCACTGATCTCACTTCTTGTGATTCAATCGTATGAGTGAAATGCTGCAAGTGCACGAGCGCATACTTGTGAATACTTGAAGTCTGGCTTGAGTATGTTGTCTTGTTTCTTTCTAGGGAACTTCACTGAAACAGTTATTCCACATTCCTCCTCCTGCCACATTGATGTAAATGCAGAATATGTACCGAGACAATGTGAGTGTGTGTTCATACTTTGGCAGCATAAGTGCTCTCCATGCTGTCCTTGTAGATCTTGATCTGCTCTTCATTTTGAGCCCTCATGTCGGCCAGGGCCTGAGTCAGTTTATATTCATACTCCTCTTTTCGTCCAGAGTCCACCTCCACCAGTCGAGTCTCATATCTCTGCCGGGAATCCTTCACTTCCTGTACGCAACAACACAGGCAACATGTTCCAACAAATGTCTCTATAGAAATACTAAGTGAATAACGGTGGTGGCTGGTGCCACGATGGTTTCAGTTGCTTAATTCAGATGCTTGCTCTAATACAGGAGTTATACATTTCACCCTGTTTATAGCAATGAGAGCAGGCTAAATAACAGAAACAGCTCAGTATAATGTCTCTGACTTCAGCAGCACTGTCGTCCTAAACTGTCAAATTCTCACCTCCTCGTGCATGCTCTTACGGAAGTCCATTTCCTCCGTGAGACTCTGGCAGCGGTTTTCCAAGTCGATGCGCAAGAGCATCTCATCGGCAAGTTGTTTCTTGGCTTGAGCGAGGCCTGTGTCCAGCTGACAAAACAAAATTTAGATGATTGGCAAACATTTTCAAATCCCTATTGCAGTAAATTGCTGGTAAAAAAAAATAAAGGAAAATCTCTCGAGCCTAATTGTCATATTCATGTTGGGTATAGGGGCTTTACCTCTTGCAGCTGTTCCTGCAGGTCAGCCAGGGTGGCCTCCAGGCCCCTCTTCTCAGACAGTGCTGTAGCCAGCATGGCCTCTTTAGAGTTCAGCTGAGCCTCCAAGTCCTTCAGCCTGGCCAGGGCCCCTGCTGCCTCTGAGTCCTTCTTGTTGTAGCTGGAAGGAGGAGAACAAAGCATGGTGAATGTATGTGAATGATAGCAAGTGGTGGTGGTGGTGGTGCCTTCTGGTGAGAGTTAAAACCCCAAGACTATCATCAAGACCATAAGCTACACCTGTATATTCTAATACAGGTTTGACACATTTAATGTAAACAAAATGTCTTTCTAGAAAAACTATCTGAAAATGTGCAGTTATCTTTGTTGTTAAACAAGTTGCAAGTTTTCTCTAGTTCTTAATTCTGTTTCTTTTGTCCACTCATTTTATATATGGGCTGATATTACAAAGTAAATTGGTGTAAACACAAGCTATATGGTCTTAAGTGTCCATTCAACAGTAGAACTCTTTCAATGGGTTTGTGAGGAAAGTGGTCTGTTGGTAGGCCTCCGTTGACACAGAGGCTAGTATTCTTGTGGTGTGCCTAATGACTAGGTGGGTCTGCTGCTAAGTGGTAAAACTATGAGTGGAATGTAGTGTGGTATGTCTGCTTTCTCACGTGTTACTGAGAAATCAACTGGAAGACTAAAACAAAACTATACCTGACACAACAAATACCCAAGACACTTATGAAGACAGTTCTCATTTACCCTTATCAGAAAGCACCTGCAGATTTCAGCAGTTCATTCAAAAACCAGCTCTTCCTGTTAAGCTTGTTGTGTCTTTACAACCTCCTCAGTAAAAAGTATAACTTGTCCAGACTCTAGAAGATATTTCAGATGATAAGTACTCATATACTTTGAAGATTTAACAAAGATCCAGGAGTCTTTTCTGGCAATAATATAAAAAAAAGGTAACAAAACAAATTAATTAGGGGTGTCCTGACCATGATACTTTGACTCTGATCGTGATTCCAGTTCATTTATATTGGTATCGAACTGGCACTAAGGTTTACCTAAGCAAAGTATGGTGTTACCTTTCCAATCTCACCTAACTTTTTCTATATTATTCATTTGACTCAGTAGTTACATAAAATTAGTGTTTGTTTTCAGCTTGCTCACAGCAAAATTAGCATTACAAGCATGAGACTGAGTATTTTCAGCAAGTTATTCAACAAGCCCCTGATGAGTTGATCATATCCACCAGAGTGTCATCTGAACACCTACTTCAATGAATAACACAAGAGATCTCAGCTTTTGCTCAACAACACTAACATGGCCAGTAGAGCTGTGCCATATTTGGTTGCTTTTCTCCTTTTATTTAGAACCTTGATGCAAATTTCCAATTAAGCATGAAACAATAATGTACAGCATGTAATCCAACTGTAGTCTTGTGGCTCTCTCTGCACTGAACTGACATGATTCTCACATACACTACTCACAAAAATTTAGGGATATTTGGCTTTCGGGTGAAATTTATGGAAAACGTAAAAAGTTCACACTACA
>JAUMHL010000015.1:22645261-22657968 GCA_032362345.1 Sandelia bainsii
AAAAGGATAACTGATCATTAGAAAACCATGTGCAATGATGGTAACACAACTGAAGACATGTATCTTTACATGAAAAATATGTAATTCCTATGTGTGTCCAAACTTTTGACTGGTAGTGTATATTTAAAAAAAACAACAGTAAAACAGAAAAGCTGACATTTTAAATTAAGTTTTAAGGATGGAGTAAGGTACTGAAAGAGGGCATTTGATTTCAGTGCTTTGACATCTTGATATGTTATCAGGAATAACATCATAATAATGTGCTTCATTAAAACTCCTACTTTCTACCGAAATATCTTATTTCATCCTTTCAAACTCAGTCTAAAATTGGCCAAGTAGCATCCTTATACTGTCCATCAGTGATCACATCAGTTTGTTTTACACCTCAGGCTCATCGTACAGAAGGCCCAGAGATCACACCTAATTTCTGTGCTGTAGCTGCATAAGCAGGGGATGGTACCTGGAATTTTTATAAACTGGACGTTCCAAACAGGAAGGAATTGTGACAAAAACTGTTGTTTAGTCAGTTAGGATTTAAACATTTTGTTAAGCCAATCCTCTTGCCTCTCCCAAACAGTGTAACAAACCTAATTTTGGATATTTTTCCATATGTGGTTGTCAAGAAAACTAATAGCATAATTTTGGTGGTAAGTTGATTCTAAAATGACCAATGGCAACAAATGTCTCTAGATCATATTGTTAAATTACCAAATGTCACCTCAGGTTATCATTACCTGACATCTCCCATCCTGTTTCTGTGTCTGGGATGTTTGTGTCTGGCTGTCATGTAACCAGAAACAATGATCTGCACCCTACAGCATACATAAATATGTGGGCAAGGATTGGAACAATCCCACTGCTTATGCACATTTGTGCTGATAAAATGCAACTTTATCACAAGGCTCCACATTTTAATGCGGTCTGCATGAGGACTTTAACCTCACACAGGTTTCATTGGCTCTATTTGAAACATTGTTGAAAGAACCATGATGTTATCACTGAAGGGTAATTCAATTAATTAATTAATGAATCCAATAACTTGACTTTGTTCAAACCAATAAACTATGACATAGTGATGGTAAAAATGCCTGTGCATGGCTAATCAACTTACATATCAATGCTGATTACTGTAGAATCCTTTTCTCTTTCCAACTCAGTTATTTGACAACCTTCCTGGGCCAGGGCAAATATACACTGCAGTAAAGTAACAGTATATGTAATAATAATACTAACTCAAAAAATATACATTTAGTGTTAAGTCTCACTTGAAGCATGAATATTTGGCTGCTTAGCGTATCAAAGTAAATTCTTACACAGCACAGACAGACATTAGTAGGCTAAACAGTGAGATGTGCTGAATACAAGTTACTACCCTGTATGAGTGAGGCACCCTAAGGTCATCTTTGACACATACTGTCTGTCTGTGGTCTCAGTGAAGTGCTGACAGTGCAAACAAATCACAGTTTGACAAAAGAAAGGCAGAGATCACTGCAAATGTGCACATGGACTGTCACTGTGAAAATGTAGAATTAGATCTAGACACATTTCAGCTAAAAAAATGTTTGTGTAATATCTGCAAGAAGACACTAAATGGTGGAAACACAATACAAAGCAGATTTTAAACATATTTCCAGATAAAGTTGAAGCAAAGAACAAGTAAATTGTTCTACGTGGCATAATACATGTGAGTTACAATTTTTCCATCTGAGTAAAATATTTACACTATAGTGATGATTCAAATTTAGAAATATACTGAGACAGAATAAAAGGAAAAGAAAGAAATCACTGACAGAGCTGGAGTTATATACAGTACAGTGTAGTGAAAAAACATTCACATTTGTGTTGAGTCTGAACACAGTATAAGAACATCTAACCATCTAAACCAACCATGAACAAACCAAAGTCTCGAGAGTCCACTCTCACTACACGTGCCTGTCTTTAAAACTCTGAATCTCTAGTGTCAGCCTGACACGATACGTGTACTCACAGTCAGCAAGACACTTGGATCCGTGCAAAGTAGAATGTGAGTAAAATACACCGATAGTGCACTTATTATGAACATATCTTTGTTCAGTTAGCTTGTGCAAGTGAGAATAAAACAGCTGTGTGTATGTGCACACACCAAAAGAGCAGCGTGATGTAACAGTCCAACAGGCTGGTTTCTGCCCACTCATTTTAAATGGATACCATCATTTTGTCCAGTCCTCACACATTCAGTGGGCTGTTCGAGGGTTAAGACTTGGTGTCAGGATTCAAGTTAGAACCAAGTTTAGGTTAGGGAAGTGGTTGGAGTTACGCATGGTTAAGGTAGGGTAAAGATTTAGGGAATGCGTTATTTCAATGAGTGTCCTCACAACTATAGAAAGGCATGACTGTTTGTGTGTACACAAATATACTCAAGTGTGCTTGAAAATGCGTATTTTGTGTTGAACCTTAAGCCAGAGTGTAGTCGAACTGGCCCTTCTCTAGACCGTCAAGGCCATCAGCCCAGGTGGAGGTTGGCATACTCCGGTAGGGATCCAGCAGGATCCGGAAGCATCGCACGATGAGGATGAGGAGGAATACAAAGAGGAAGATGACTAAGGCAAATGTTGTCTTCTGCTCCAGGGACATGGCAGCGAAGGCTGAATCTGCTGGGGATGAGGGGGAAGACGAGGAGGAGGAGGAAGAGGAGGAGGAGAGGGCGACGAAGTGTCCCCCGGCAGAGTACAGCAGAGAGGAGAGAGCAGAGGTGAAGGGCTCTCCCTCCATCATCCAGCAAGACAAGTGTGTGGTGGGGGCAGGACAGTGGCACTGCAGATCCCACGAGGGGCACTGAGGCATCCTCTTAACTCCGGCCCTGCCCAGCCCCGTCAGATGGACCTCATTATCTAGAGAGACACGGGACCAAAGCAAAACTATTAACATGGATGGCTTCCTCACTGCAGAGGAGCAGAGTCAATTAACAGTAAATTCACTTTTCTGTTTTTAGAAAAAGAGACTGTAGCAGGGCTCCTTCACCCTAGATCCTGATCCTGATGCTGCTGGTCCGTCAGTGGGAAGAGGGAGAGGAAAGTGTTTTGATTGTAAAAGCTATTTGTCTTTAATTTTCTCAATAATAAGGAATTGTTAGTCATTCTGTAAGAGTATCTGTGAAGATTCTCAGTCATCCAGGTCATGGTTATCTCAAAAAAAACGGTTTTTAATGGCAACTGATTCTGTAAGAGAGATACAAAAAATACCTACAAATGTAAATAAAAAATATATAATGAAAGTGGAAAAAGGAGATTTAGTGGCTTGATACACAGCTTGCAAGTGGCAACACTGTTAACTTTGAATTATATCATCCCTCACCTACTGATAGCTTCACTAAACCTTTTCAGGTTTCTCTTGTATTGCAGGACTGTGTCCAGGATGTGTTTTCTATAAGGCTATATAATGCTGCAGATATTATACCAATGAATATTTTGACTGTCACAGAAAATCAAAAGGTAATGTTGTATTGTATTGTATATATTTGGTCGCTGTCTTTTGTTTGTGTTGTTCTACATTTCTAGAATCTGCAGCTGGATGCAATGGAGCGTGGAGAGTGCCACAATACAATAAGTATAACAAGCATTAAATAAATATTGAAATGTGCCATTAAATTATTAAATACTGAAAGTAATTCACACAGAATGTATTAAATATAAAATTTATTAAATATATAAGTAACCAAATATATCCATTTCATTTTTAAAAAACGATATATATTTATTTCACTATTTATTTCATTATTTCAGTATTTAATTATTTCATGGTCTGTTGCTGCACATCATGAATTTATTTTATCTGTCACCTTTGTCCATCAAAGTCAGTGGGCGGGTCTAACACTGGTTTCTAGTCAAGACGATTGGTCTGGTGTGAAGGATTTTTTCCAAACATGGTGGTTTCTCCTTATAGAGGATCTGAATGAGTTTCTAACAGGTTGGTGAGAGACTTTCTAAACTTGATATTAAATCAGGAGTTGCTGACACAGAAGATGTGACAAGTAAAACAGAGGAATTCATTGAATTTCTTGAAATTATCAGCCTTGTGGGATGTCTGCTCCATCAGAATGATCTGATAGTTCTAATATCAGTTATCAGTTATTGCAAACAGAATAATAATGTAAATAATAATGACATTATTTATTAAAATGTCATTAATAATAATGCCATTGCTTCAACATAACTTAATAGTCAGGAAGCACTACATATTTGACAATGTTAAATGAGTCAAGACAGGTCAGTCTGATGTGACTTTGTATCAGACTCTGTGGCTGCTTATGTCCTATGAACACTGATACTGCGTCTGTCTCGTGAGGGCCACATTTAAGATTTTATGTTAATCTGCCCCAGTACAACAGACTGAACCATGAGCCTGTTGTTAAAATGATTTCACATCAAAATAGTGAAGATATTTTCACCAACAATACAACTGATTCAACGCTAACACAAGGTGTGAATTCAATACTGTCACATCTTAATCAGTGTCCTTCCAAAAAATATCAGGAGCGACTAACAGACAGGTAATCAAAGGATTTCCCAGCTGCCTCACACCCACTCAAGTCTGCATGGTGTGTCTGTCCACCATTCTGGTCCATCCTAAACTAACTCAACAACTACTGAAAAATCAAATTGAGAAATCTAAATTACTGGCATTCCCATCAGCAGGAACATATAATCTACGATAGAGAACAACAGTTCCTTTTTGTCCCTTAAGCCTCAGTTTGTTAATCCTCTCCTGCTGAGAACGGGAATTTAATGAGATCATTCATTTTGCAGTAGCCTAGTGTTGGTTTCATCTAATTTAATTAAAGCAACCACTATGGATCCTTGTGTGAAATGGCACCTTAAAACTGCTCACGGATTTAACTGATTGGAAGTGAAATCGTGGTGGATAATAGATCAGGGTCATCTATAAATCTAAACAAGCTGCTTTGTTCTCTTGCTATAATCACATTACTAGTACTAGTACTACTAGTTTTCCTTGTCACACAGATTCCACAGACACAGCTGCAGTGTGCCACCACTCCAAAGGGACATTATTCATCTGTAATGATTTAAAATGATTCAAACATATAAGTGAGCCACACAGTTACAACATATGCATTATAGTTTGTCTGTGAACACCTTCACAGTGTGAGAAAGAGTTGACAGAGCACCATCCTGACCTCTACTGTCTTTACACTGGTTCTAAAAAACCTGCAGCTGGTGGTTTCTGCTTGCTGATTTCTGACAGCAGGCCTGGAGCACACTGTAGACTTACTTTTAGTCTTGCTCAAATGTTTGTGAATGAAATTCAGAAATAAAGCACAACAACCCTATATAACAGTTAATCCTGCTAATGATCATATGCTTCATGAAAAGGCAGCAGTCACCCAGTTGAATCAAATCACCTGTGGTGCTGAATCAGACTTGGAAAACAAAAAATACAAATAAACTTTTCAGCATAAGAAAATATTCTTTTATTAGGTCCAATTTTTGGATGCTCTCCTGAAAATATGTTCTGAATTCATTTAGTGCAGTTGCACAATTGTGACTTTTTATCTATAGAGTAAAGTGGTGGAAAAGTTATTCTCATGTCCTGTCAGCTTCGCTTAAATGAGGACCTTTACAGCTGATCAAGAACCAATAATCTTTAAAGAAAGAGAATGTTGTCATATCATATAATCTTCCACCCACATGGGGCAAATGTGTTTAAACAGTAAAAAACCTGGTCCTTGTTGATCAAATTATCCAAGATTTAAACCGCCAGTCTCATTCAGATTCTAAATTCCATCTGACTGAGGTGGTTAAATGATGCATTTTCATTCTGATTGGGCTGTTATTCCGATTATTAGTGGAATATTTGGGTCCATGTAAATAAAGCTACTGACACTCGAATAGGTGTTTTACAGTGCACAGATAATCAGAAGAATGAGTGTGGACAACAGCTCTTTTTTAGCTAAGGGCGCCCGTCCTAAATTATTTTTTATCATGTCCTGCCAATGACAAATGACAAATGTCATTGTGTCATTTGTTTCCTAAATTGGAGACTTGTTGAATTCACTGGATACGACTTGGGACAACTTTGCCCCACTGATGCTTGTTTCTGCTGTTCAGCTTGCATGTCTATGAGAAATACAGAAAAATGTAGGTATATACAGTGAGAGACTGGAATGACACAGAAAAAGCAGCAGCACCAGAAAGTGTGAGCACACGTCCTGCACCACCCTCCACCCAGCTCCATGTAGAACAAGCTCTATGTGCTGCCTGTTTCAGGTTAATGTGAAGAGATGAAGTGGTTCAGTGATTTATCTGATGCAGCAAAGAAAACGCAACATAATGTGAGAACCTGAGCTGGCGGAGAAAAGGGGGAGAGAGGAGGCAGAGTGAAGTTTGCAGCAGGTTCGCTCAGACAAGGACGCTGCAACCTTCTCATCACCAAACTGCAACATGACAGGTGAGCTCCGCGTCGCACGTCACTCAACAAGTGCAAAGACAAGATCAGTGCTGAACAACAGCCATGTTCCGCAGGTTGGAGGCTGAAGCAGAGAGAGTCACGCACACACACGCACGCACAGCTAAAACACGCATCTGCACCTCACAGAGAAACAAGGACTTGCTGAATACCTGTCTCTGTTTGCGGGGATGTCGGATCCATTTCCAGAACTACAGAGGGGGGCAGCACGTTTGGTCCATTCTACCTCCACCTCTCCGCTTCACTTTCGACGAACAGATGAAGCACAGCTATGGAGAAAGAGGGATAAGAAGGAGCCTCGTGTGCGTCGGTGCCCGACGCGATGCCATCCCAGACCGCAGCTCTGCAGCTCTGCAGCCTCTGCAGCCTCCCAGCCCGCTGAGGGGCTTCCTGCCTCCGGTAGGAGGAAAGGGGCGGGTTAGCCCGGTACAGATCACAGCTCTGTCCCCATGTCACCGCGTCTTTTTAATGGACTAGGCAAACTTCTTTTTTTAATACAGAGGAAATAGAGCTTATACACAGCAGCATGACATAAGCAGTAGAAGTACACACACTGGGTTCATTAATAATATTGTTGGTGAGTTAATGGCAGGAGAATTCCATAAAATCACATGTAGTCATTCCTCTTTACAGTATTGTCAGTGTGTTTTAAATGAAGTCTTAATAGTTTGGTATTATCAAAAGGGGAAATATAAATGATCTGGCTGTGTGGCTGTTTGTGATTGACTGACAGCAGACTTGGGGACACTGTGGTGTCTCTGTTAGAGCACCTAGGAGTTAAAAATCCAAAACCTGATTTCAATTCTCAAAAGTTCTTTGTGGAGTTGTAGTAGTAGTAGTGGTGATAAAATGCTAAAATGTGCAGCAATGCACCAACAAACGCCCTCTCATCACTGTTGGTGTAGCAGTGGGAGGATGAGGCTGCTTGTGGCCTACTGATGTAACTGAGATAGAAATGGAGTAAAACCTTCATTGCAGTGACACAGAGGGCTGGTGTGATGAGACAACTGGCTATATGTCCTATGTTGAGTTGATGGAGTGTACGACCCTGTCAAGCAAGCCTACTGAAAAGAGGACATTATGGGGAATGCCCCCACCAAAGGCAACCAGTTGCTCTACAGAAGGCAATATCACTGCAACCTAGAATGCAGAGGATGAATTCCAGCTCCCCAAAGCAAAGACTCCTACTGTGTAGCCACTGCAGGAACATAACCAGCTACACAGTTGATGCTCAGAGGCATGACCATCTTCACTGTGACCCAAGTGTCCAAGAACCCCAGGATTGCTTGTTCTATTCCCAGTTCCCAGTTGGAGTTCTGTCAGAGACCCAGACATGTCACCGACTCACTCTGGCTTAACTTCACAAAATAATGGAGTGAGAATAATCAGTAGTCTCTTATAGAGACGAGAGGCTAAGGAAGAATGACAGATAGAAAATCCACTTTTTGGAGTGTCCCTGTCCAGACCTCAACCCAACAGAGATGCTGTGGAAAGATGTGAAGAGTGACGTTCACACCAGACATCCTAAGAGCATGTCTGATCCAAAGCAGTTCTGAGGAAGAATGGTTGAAAGTTTCTCCTGGATGTTGTGCAGGTCTAATCCACAGCTACAGGACGAACATGTTTGATGATATTGCTGCCAAAGCTTCAAACAGTTAGTAAAAAACTGTTTCACTTACTTTTTCCTCCATCACTCTGTATGTTTAAATTTCTATAAAAACATAAAAGATCAGGACTGTTTGTTTTATCAGATTAGAAATATTGTGTTTTTAGATCAGACCACATTTCACCTTTGGAACAATGCAGCATTGATACAAAGCAGCATGAAAAAGTCATTTATTATTTTTATGGGTAAAAAGGCACATTTACAGAGAAGAATGTTCTTTCCATCCTCAAACAGGATGTTAAGTCTACTGTATGAGTCAGTTCTGTTGTTCTACTCCAACTGATGGAACTAGTACAAAATAAAGTAGTTTCCTTCCAATCAGATCTCAGATTACTGTTAGTATCCTTCTGCTGTTACTCACGGGTCTCAATGTGTTTTTACTTCATCAGATGTGGCGGACATTTATTTTCCAATAAAACAGCTGAATGTGATACAGTGGTTATTTTTTTAAACTAATACATTAAATTTTATAACATGTTGACATCATTTGACCCATCAGAGCTCTCTGGCTGTGTCCTAGCTGCACACTATTTACTGATCTAAATGAATATGAGAAACATGCATAGAAAGAGCAGCACAGATGAAGTGTGAAGTGTTGAGGGCAAAGCTGGGAACTAGTTATGAAGTCTCGCTTCAATGCAGCAAAAATCAAAGGTGCCTCACAATCTCAATAATGTGAGCAGTGAGACTATTTCTGTTGCGACTCAGTGTTTCAACCACTTCATAATAAAACAGGACCAAAGGCTGTATCAAGTCTGAACCATTTTAAGCAAAGCAGCTTCATACGGATCCAGTGGTTTTAGAAGCTTCTATAATAATCTGTCTCAAGACCCCCTTCAGTCCCCAGGTTCAAAGTGTAGATGTTGATTTATGGGCAACAAAACTTGGGAATATACACTATTAAAGTCACAGTTTGACACAGCCCTGTGTAAAAATCTAATTTTAATTATTTCTAATTCTCATTATATTTCAGGTCCTTCTTCCCGAGCTGACTTCATGCTTAAAGGGACATTTTTTCCCCCACTAGGAAAACAAAAAGAATTATTTACAAAGAAAGAGATTTTTAAAAAAGAGGATGGAACAGTGAATCTGTGTTTTGCTTGTAACAGCTCAGAAAACAGAGTATAATCTAAGGATGCACTGGTACCAGCAGTGGGTACTGGATCAGATACTGCAGTCATGTATTCACAAAAGTACTCTCTCTTTTTTTTTTAAATCTCTTTCTCTTTGATACAGATGTATCAATACCACTTCACACCAACATTATGTGAACCTCACACTGGTTGAGCAGGTGGGTGCACACATGTGAATGATGATGTTACAGTCTGGTGTGGGCCTAATGTAATGTATTTTCATCCTAAAGGAGGGAGGCATTCCTAAAAAGAAACATTTGTGTTACACTATGTTGTTTAGCAGGATACTGACATATTGGTAAAAGTGGTATCAATTCATCCCTTATAAAATCCTTAGGAAAACATTTGATCTGCTACATTAAGTTTGGAAATGGCAGTACCAGCAGCCTCATTTATCAACGTGTGCAGATAAACCGATTCCTAAATAACACACACACACACACAGTCTACTGTCCACAGGTACAGTAAAGGTTTCCTCTTTTGATACTGTCCACAAGGAACTCTTCTCATTAAAGACTTTCTCTCAGAGGCTGTGATGTAAATGAACCTGTGTTGCAGGCACAACTTTTATAAATTACCAATGTTGTTTTTCATTTACACTGTTTTTCTGCACACATCTAGAACTTGTTCTACACATGCTTTGATAAACGAGGCTGCTGGTCCAAATTATATTCAGTCTGTTTCAAGTAGGGGGAAGCTTTTCTGTCAGTGTTCTCTCACTGGTTCTCCTACATTTCGGATCTTTCTTGGAAATTAAATCAAGCAAGTAACATTTGTGTAGCTTGTCCTAATCAACCTAACAATGAACCATTTTCAGCACACCTGCTTCATACTGATTCAGTGCTTTTAAAGGTTTCTATGGTAATCTAGTGGCACAAACTTTAGCACCTGTGACAACCTCTAGAATATAGAATGTAGCTGGGAAACAGTCCATGTAGAGTCTCAACAATAACCATTCATAAAAAAAACATTTAAAGTAAATATTGCCACAATGTGTGTTAAGCTGTGTTGATATTAGATGGTTTAGTCGGTGGTTAAGTCGTCTTTAAAGCCTGAGCTGGCAACAAAGTATTGATTGATATCTGAGGGCCTTCAGACAAACCTTGCAAACACGCACAAACATTAAGATGTGTAAAGAAATGTGCATTTGGCTTGACGGATGAGGACTGAGGGAGCTATGAGGAGCTTCGCTGTCCAATCAGCTAGTTTTTTCTCCTGCATGCCTCCACCTATCTGCCCAACAGGAAGCATTCAGCCTCACACAGTCCTGGGTGGTAGCTGCTGTTTGTAGATCCCAGCAAGAGCTTTGGCCGCACTATGGATTATCTGGCGCTGGGTCATCCCAGTCAAGGCCTGATGCCAGTCTGTTCTGTTGATGTTGGGCAGGCTGCGCTCCAGGACCTCACCCACTGTAGCAATCAGACCTGACCAGCGCAGGCTGTAGTCAGGAGGGGTCAAAGACTGAGCCTGCACAGGGAAGGTTACAAGAACACTGTGATGAGCTGCTGGAGGTTTCACAGTGACTGATACTGAATACATTATCTGAGGCCCAATCAATGACAACACAAGAGTAGCTGAAAACGGCAAGATGTCGGTGCAGGAAACTCAGAGTGTACTTTATTAGTCTGTTAAAACACAATGAAGAAGCACACTGGCTCCTTTCACTCTATTTTCATAACTGTCAAAACTTTGCTTGTCAGAATTATGAGACAAGTAAACAGGTTGGGTGGAGTCAGTTTATAAGAGATGGAGATATGACAGAAATCATTATTTAAAAACTGCATTTTGTATTTACTCAGGTTTTCCTTGTGTAATGGTAAAATTTGTTTGATGATCTAAATGTGAAAAATATGCAAAATAAAAAAATAAAAAAATCAGAAAGGGGACAAATTCTTTGTCAGCTTTGTCAGATGTTAGGAGGCTTCCATTAAAAAGAACTAAATACATCAACACTAAGAGCCATAATATCAGAGACTGTAAAATTATTTGGAACCTGACTCCTCATGTGATGGTATGGAATGTCATTCCATATAAAAATATAAACATATAATATAAAAAACAATGTCCTTGTAGAGCTATGATTTTATTCTTATTAGGGAGTAGTAGTAACTTTTTTCTGAAGAACCTGTTTTTCTTAAAATATTTCAACTTTATTGTCAAAATCAAGCAGCTCTACAACTCTGTGCCACAGGTGGACATGTAACCTGTGTGGTTTACTGCTGACTTGTACCTGTTGCACGTGCTCTAGAGCCAGAGGAGTTGCCTGAGTGAAGACATCGATGCGGATGCTGTGACCAGGGTCTTCAAGGATTAAACAGCCGATGTCAAACCACCTGGAGACAACAAAGGATTCTGAAAATTCATAGCTTTTATACAGTATGTCTGCATATTGACACCTTCACCTTTACACACTTTGTGTTCAAAGGTTAATTTTGAGTGGATAAAAGCCATTTTGCCCAACAATCTACACACAAAGAAAAAAAACTGAATTGTGTCACTATCTAATCAGAGTTATTGCTGTGGCTCCAAATTGTGGTGAGCTGAATCCAAAAACAAGCCAAGTCAGAAGTCCAAGAAACTCTCTGTTGACGTCCACAATAAGATTTTGTGGTGAGGCATAGATCAGAACAAGGTTAGAAAACCATTTCTAAAGCATTCAGTGTTCCCAGGTGCACAGCGGCCTCATTCACTGTGAAATCAAAGTCTTGAGCCACCAGGACTCTTCCTGAAGTTGACTGTCTGACCAAACTGAGTAACTGGACAAGAACACAGCCACCGTATTTACATTAATGAGGGGCCAAAACATTAGAAACGTCTCTTAATATAATGCACTCCACTACGATTCCACCCACTATGACCTCAATAATAAACATAAAGGAAACATTATCACCTTTCTGACAGTTTCAACAAAATTTGGGAAATGATAAGCTTGTAAAAGTAGAATTCATGGCAGAGCTGCTGTATTAGACTGTACAGGTGTAACTTATAAAGTGGTCAGTGAGTGTATGTACAGTTTGTATATACGTCTGTGTGCTGGCATCAGGCAAACGACTCTCCTTACTTGTCAGGAAAGAGTTCAGCGATGAAGTTTTCCATAGAGACCACTGGCTGCTTCTCATGGATCACACCAGCTCGTCGCAGGCTGTCAATGCGTTCCTGAGCCCCCTGCACTCACATGCACAAACACACAGCTCATGCATGACTAACACTGAACATCCTTTACTGCTCTTTATGTTCATTTAATTTTTTCCCCCCTTACTAATAAACATCAGACTAAGTAATAATGAAAATATTTGTTTGTGGCTGCTTTATAAAGATTTTTTTAGCTTTCCTCATCACCACTGTTATCCACAAAAAACTTTTACAACATGTTCAATTCAATTCAATTCAATTCATCTTTATTTGTATAGCGCCAAATCATAACAAAGATCATCTCAAGGCACTTT
>JAUMHL010000015.1:22663557-22678192 GCA_032362345.1 Sandelia bainsii
TTAGTGCCACCGTCTCCAAACCATACATCATAGCAGGTCTCACTACCACTTTGTAAATCTTCTCTTTCACTCTTGCTGCTGTCCTTCTGTCACACATCACCCCTGACACTGGCCTCCACCCACTCCACCCTGCCTGCACTCTCTGCTTCACCTCTGTTGTTCTCTGTCTGTTGCTTTGTATCATTGATCCCAGGTATTCAAACTCATCATTGACCATTTCTACTCCTTGCATGTTCAATCAATCACCCAGAGTGAGCTACCAAAATTAGTACTTAATAAAAAAAAACAGATGTTTGCATTGGTAACATATAGACAGTTTATTTAATTTACCCTGTATCACAATCACAAGTAATACAATCTATATTACTTGACTTCATTCAGCTCTATGCTTACATTTGGCATATTCCTTAACGTAGTTATGTTCAGTTAAAAAGTCACATAACCTGCATCTTAAACTGGGGGGTGGGGAGTGGGGGTAGAAGACGGCCAGTTGGAGGAACCAGCTAATCCAGTCCTGACGATATGCACAGAACCCCTGCTTGGATGCATTAACATTACAAGAGAATCTTTTGAGCTTCCATATTATTAGAAACAGCACATACGTAACACACATCTAGTGGTCACTCACTGCTTCCTGATTAAAATGCAACTCACTTTTTCAGTCTTAAAAGTTTTTTTTTTTTTTTCGTTCAGTCTCGTAAAGAAGAAAACATTTCAGCTGTTTCACATTGTGTTAGCCAATGCTAATGCCTAGCAGTTACTGGTAGCCTTACCCATCGTTAATTAAAACATCCTTACACTTCACTGCCTTTGTTTCTCCGCGACGCAACAAACTGTTGGGAGTTTTCATTGAATTCAGTGTTAGCTTCCTTTAATAGAGGACGCTGTGTTAAAGCCCAGCTGTACACGTGTACAAACACACTCAGCTCCAACGAAAGAAACGTGAATGTAAAAGTACATTTATATTTAAGTCTACATACTAAACACCAGTAAACTATACGTTTAAAATTACAGAACAAGTTACATTAGCTTTACTACTCACCTGCTACGCGGACTCAGTACAACCACCGACTCACTTTGATGACATCACGTGTTGCCACGTCTGCTCGACCGCGACTCCTCCCATCATATTTCACAAAAACACCACTAGTATGCTGCAACTAAACGTTTATTTTCATCAAGATTTCAAAATGATACATTAAAACATGTCATCTACAACATTTACATTAAAAGTGACATTTCATTAAATTCTACACTAGGCTACACATTATGTGCTGCTGGTGTTGAATGCTATGTCTGAGGTCATAGTTGCAGTGTTGGATGGTGCCACCATCAGGGAAAAGACCTTGCAGAAATTCATCATTTTGGATGAGACTGGACCACTATGCCAAGGGTGGATTTTAATTCACAGAAAGACAAATAATAGTGATTAAAATACCCAAAGCTCAGTCATTTATGACTAAATTAAACTACATACTACCACTACTCCATACAAGTTAACTACTCATTTCAATTGTGTTAAAATATTCATATACAGTTGTTTGAAAAACTTGACCTGTCTATCTTTTCTTACAGCTACAATATGCAGCTTTAACTAGCATTTAGATTTGTTAGTTTTGAAGTTGAGTCTTCTACTATAAATGCGGTTAAATTTTTAGTACGATTATATCCTCATATACTATATTTCAGAAGTATAAATACATACATCTCATTCCTTTGAGAAAACTCATTTTCTACCAGGTATCAAAAAGGTAGATAACAAATTTTAAAATAAAAGCTTGCACATAGCAAAGAATTTATTCAAAGAATGTCGATGGTCAGTATGAATTATTGCTGGAAAGGTCAGTATAAGATTAAAAACAGTATATTTCCACAGCATTAATTCAATCAGTACAACACAGTCATATCATTCTTATGACGCTGCTGTGCTGAAGTTCGAATTTTCACTAAATAACTAATTAGTCATGTCTAATTTGCCCTTTTCTGAGCACTTTAACGTTGTCTATGAAATTCAACTAGGTTAGACAGAGATTCTGCACTCAGTATCACAGGAGGCTCTGATTCTGAACCTTTCTCCCTTTGGCATCTATCAAAGCGGTGTATGCTCCAGAGGCATGTTTTCATCAACAGAAACAGGTCACTGTGTCTCATGAATGCAGTACAAGAAGAGAGGCTAGTACTACTAGAGTGCATGCAGTTGCCATTTCTTACTCCCTTGAGACTGCACGCAAGACAAGAGAGGGAGGCATCTTCACCTGGATGCTTTTATAGACAGCGAGCCAAATCATTTAAGTTTAGTCTCATGACTTTATTGACAAAAGCACTTAAGGATAGGTAGAGATATGGTTCATGGTTCAGTCTTTTATCAACTCGCTCTGATACATCTGTGGATTTCATATCTAGAGATGATCATTTTGACATGACATAGAATGAGTTGTTAATTAGAAGTGATTCCATCAGAACCATGACCATGTGTTATTCTGAGCTGTAGTGATGGAAAAAAAGAGTGTAAACAACTACACTTTCAGGAATCCTGTTGGAATCAAAGAAGTTTTGTGCATTTAATAGTCAGTATAGTTAGTTATGTTGTAAAGTCCCTCCAATTGTTACAATCTATGTCTTAAATTCTGAGTGACATAGGACGAGCAAAACGGATCTGTAAAAAATATATTGTCTGTTATTTTTTTACCAATAATTGTTTATTAATTGTGTTACTTTACTGTGAAGGATTCTGTTCCCGGTGGGAACCTTTATAAATGATCAATCAGTTTTACCAGTGATCTGATTGTCAGTGATTGATCCGATCCTGTGAAGTTAACGCACTACTCTCGCTTCGTGGTACAGGCCTCAGGTAGGTCAGGTTTATCAACAATAAACATGGATCCACATTTTGAGTTTGCATCAAAGGGACTGGGAACAGCCCTGAATGAATATAAATAAAGGGCACATGTAAGAGGCACTACTGCACAGTGCACTGTGTTCAGGAAAACCCACCCTGTAATATGAAAAAAAGCTTTTTTTCAGAATAATAAAAACACCTACTTTTTGCTCTGGAATCTTGCCTCATGGTTTGTGAAAAAAATTACACAAAATGATTAATAATAATAATGATATTAACTTGTAAAATCATATTTTTTGCTTACTGTATCAAACAGGAAAAATTAGAAAGGCTGACACATCTCCAACATAAACCTGTTCTAACCAGTTTCTCTTTGCAGCTGAGGTATTTAAATGCTCTGGACATTATTTGAGTAATAAAGTAAAAATAATCTAAATTTTGGGTTCTTGTCTTTTGGAGTTCTGGACAATTTATCCTCTTCAGGGTCATAGAAATGATTCAGAACAAGATGAGAAAAAGCTGTTCAATTGTGAGAAGGGTTCCCAAGTAGATACAGCTTTGGTTTAGGTGAGGATGGACATTATCCCTGCTCACTGCTGATTCTGGATCAGGTGTGTGAAAGAAATTATTTCTCATAAATTCTCTTTAGCCTATCATTAGATGGATGCCTGTCAGCACACTTTATCATAAACTGTTTATAAATGTATCTTTCCTGATACAATGTCTTGATACATAGATCCAGTTAGGAGAACGTAGTCCTTCTGAGAGATATCTAAGAAATAGATAGGGTCCTGGATGACGTCCACATTAAAACCCTCCCGGACCAGCTTCATCTTCTGCTGCTTGAAGGTCTCCGTTACATGCAGAGATGTCTGAGAACACACACAGGGATACAAATAAACAATCCAGCTTTGCACTTAAATACACAAACTGGTGGATATTGAATACCTGCACAATTTACCTGTATTCTGAGGAACCACGTCCAGGCATATGCAGGAAGAGCTTTTACTAAATGATTATAGAGCTCTGTTCCATTTAATTTGTGATCCTGTTTTAAGACGATAGCAGCCATTCCAGCTCGACCCTCATGTCCTGCACACACAGATGTGAAACAGTCACCAAGTCACACAGATTGAACAAGAGCAAACTAACACACAGTACTGCCACTGTCATACTTTAACTTGTCTGGGACATGTGAATATAGAAAAAAAGACCATGAGGTGCGACATTCAATCTGCTCTTTCCAACATCTGTTTCAACATGTGTTTTAAAATCACAGTGTAAAACTTTGATTCTACAGACCTGGTATGGTGACTCCATAGACATTGGCCTCCTGAATAAAATCGAGAAGACCTAAAACCTCTGACACTTCTGTGGTGGACACGTTCTCTCCTTTCCACCTGTAGCATACAAGGCTAGATGCGCTTAAACTTATTTAAATACTGTGTGGGAAGTATTCAGCACGTTTCACTGCAGAGATTCACATGAAAGTAAGACCAGTCATTGGTATTAAGTCAACAAGTTAACATAGCTGAAGAAATCATAACTAATTACAATTAATAAAAATGTTATGTGCATTGAATTGGAATGACAGGAGAAAAGTACTGAACATGGTGTGAGAGGATGTCTCCATTCATCTTCCCTTCAGTAATTAGGATTCTGCTGATGCCATTAAGGGAAACATCCCCATATGCCCCATATCAGGATATCTCCACCTCTGGACTTCACTGTAGGTTTGATATTTTTAGTGTACTACACATTGCTCCTACAAACACGTAGTATTATTGGCGAGAAGCTAAATCTCGTGTAACCGCTTCACATTCTTCAGTAATATAAAGGCTTCTCCAACTGTTGTGTAGCAAACTTTAAACAAGTTCCAGCATGTCTTTTCTTCACTAATGGAGTCTTACATGATGATGCATGGAGAGTGAAGTAGTGGAGTGCACTACTTGTTACTTGAACCTGCTCTTTCTGCAGCTCTTTTCGAGTGCTCCTTGGATCTTGGGCTACTCTTCTGAGGAATGTTTTTACTGCCTGATCAGAAATCTTATGAGGACCTTCTGTGTGTGGCAGTTGAAGGAATGATGTTTATGTACCTTATGAATAATGGCCTCAGTGATGCTTATGAGTAGATTTAGGATTTGTCTTGAAGAGCTCTTGTCTCCAACAAGCTGAACTGGAAACATGCTTAAAAAATGAGTTGAATACTTATTTCTCCTACTGCTTTATCAATACATAACCTCTTCAGACCATCTACAGAGGAAGTACACAACACATTAGAACACACCAGATGTTGCTAGCCTGTTCTATGTAAACTGATCTCTATTAGCTAACACTGTCTCCATTGAAGTATTTCAGCATCATCACGCACAACTAATTTGCCAACTGAACTATAAATATATAAGCGAACCTGTGTACGGTAACGTTACCTGAAAGTGTCTCCAATGCGGTCACGAAAGTAAAGAAAATCCCTATGATCATGAAGCAGTAGGTCTCCAGTGTTAAAATAGATGTCTCCAGCTTTAAACACATCCCTCAGCAGCTTCTTCTCAGACTGGACCTTGTCCCCAGCATAGCCCAGAAACTGGTTCATAGCTATCAGAGGAGCTACCAGGATCCCTGCCTCTCCTGTGCACAGAAAAATGAAGTTCATTTACTGGACACATATGTTCTGAGCTACAGACTGATGTGTACACTGAATGAACATCTCATGTAAAAATGACTTGGCATGTTAATCATTTACCTTTTTGGACTTGTATGCATCTTCCAGTGTCTGTTCTGACTGGCTCGTATGTGTGTGGATCATAGCGGAGAAGCTCAAATGGCATAGAAAGCTAAAACAGAAGACAAGACAATAGTTCTATTTGATGAATCACTGCTTTAACAGTTACCATTTTATCCTACCTATTACCAGGGAGAGTTTTCAGTATTTCAGAGGTAATAGTCAAATAGTCATTTTCTTTCATTCACTCCTGTGAGGCTTAGATTTGGTTACATTACCATTTAAAAAATGTCTGAAGGGACCATTGGCCCCCAAATTCAGCCCTCTTATTATTACTGTTACGACTGTACATTTAATATTAGCTTATATATAAAAGCAGCAATCTAAATAAATATATTTTATTGCCAAAAACCCCAGATATAAAACAAAATGATGACTGTAGCAAAGTGCATGACTGTGAATGAATGTTTTATTCCTGACCTTGTTGAAGTAGCTTGCCCTCCCGATCGGTCCAACCTCACCAGTGTAGTTGAGGAAGCCAATGTTGGTCTCCGTCAAGCCGTAACCCTCTCTGACCTTGATCCTACCAAAGCGTTTGACAAACTCCTTCCAAACATCTGACCTGAGACCACTTCCTGCTGCCAGCCAAACATTGTGAGTTCTCTCCTCTGGTACCTGGAGGCAGGACAGAACTTTTAATGGAATAGTCCCATGTTTAGAGAAATGTGTGTATGTACTGGTTCGTGCTTATGCCAAAAAAACTCACAGACTCACAGATCTTACAGTATCTCTAGTTGCCACCATCAATACAGAATTTCCAGTTGTACACAAGATGTTTGACTGAGTCTGGCTTGGAGATGTGTAATAATGCAGCCACACCCAAAGGGACCTGACCTGACACGACTTTATATTATGATAAACAGCTTGATGCCTCTATTCCTGACGAATAATTTGAGCCCATACACTGTGCTTTAACAATAAAGAAAAACATTTTTAGCATTCTACATTTTTGTAAGCCGTGTAAAACAGTTGTAAACAAGAAACACCACAATCTTAAAAGCAGATTCTATACTGAGAACTCATTTAGTCCCTCTGCTGATAATGTTCAAAATAGTACCACTGTTTGTACCAAAGTTTGTACCACTGAATATGATCAAATGATTATCACTAGCTGCAGTGAGCATTGTATTCTTTGGGGACACTGTTGTGTCTTTCTACTCAAATGTTTTAATATATGAAGAGGAAAATGTTTTAAATAAATTGTAAATCTTACGACAGGATGGTTGACAAGGTATCGACAGAGTTCTCCTATGTACTGCACCACAGACACATTGTATTTCACACAGTCCTTCCAAAACTGACTGGCAGAAAACTTCTTTTTTAACACACATGTTGCTCCTGTTAAGGAGAAGATGGAGAGAAAATACAAAAGCAAACAGTGATTAGTGTAAGACAATGTGATTTTCATATGTACAACACATCTAACAATGTCCGTATTTACAGCTGGAGCCATAGTGAGACATTTCCTGTGCTTTGTTTCAGCTTGTTCCCATGGTGTGTGAGGAAATGAGAAGTACTTATAGACCTATAACAAGGAAATCCGTCCAGCATTTGTCCTAGTTCTTATAGTATCTTCCAGGAATTGTGTATGTTTGTCACAGTGAAATGTTGAGTCTCTAAGCTGCACTTACACTGTGGGAAAACACAACTAGCTGAAGGACAGTCGGAATAACAAAATAATTTTAAAAGGAAGCAATGATAAAAGCTGAACAAAACAAAATCAAAGCCTGATACTATAAATTACAGGTTAGTTATAATGAACCCATTAGTAGGGGTTTGTGTGAGAACTAATGGTATCTTCAATATTTTGTGAAATAAACTTACTTTCTGTGAATTTACAGAGCTGCCGATCTACAAATTTTCAGGACATCGACACTTGTTTCACAGCTGAGTTAGAGATGGTCATCATAGCAGGATGCATGTGGGTGTGTTTTCCAAAGATTTGAGGTTGGACAACACAGTCAAAGGTTTAGGCAGATGATATGATGCAGGCCTGAGGCAGCAGGCAGTGGATGGTGTTAAAGACCAGCTTCACAGATTTTCAACTTTCATCCTGTGGTTGTGGTTTGGGAAGTAAATGTTTATGAATGGTAATAAACCTATAGGCAATAGGAAAACCTCCTCCAGAAGAAATCATCTGAAGAAGTTTTCAGATTATGTCATGTGGAGGAGTTCTGCAGGTGCAGGTTGACCAAGACTGTAACCTCTGTACCAGAACCAGATGACAAACAAACAAAGAAATCATCAAAAGGGAATTTTGTTACTGTTCATATACTTGTAGTCCTCACACTAGAACCATGGGAATCATGTTGAAAATCTATGAAGTCGTCCTTTAAGAATGTAGAGAGAGAGAGAACCAGCAGTTCAGCGTGCTGATATGATTGTTGGAGCAGTGTAACAGTGTATGAGGAAGGTAGAGAAGCTAAGACAATGTTTAGCATTTCCATGTGTCTGGGAACTGTAGTGGCCCTGAGGAAGAGGGACTTGGGACCTCCCTAGTTTAACAGCGTTGATAGTAAATGGAATTCATTATACAGTAGTACCGGTCTCCTTCATACACTGCTGTTTATTTTTTTTATCTCTGACCTCCACATAACCAGATTCTTCAGAGTAAACGCTGTGTGTTTAGAACATGCAGAACTCCCCCTGCAGAGATGATAGCTTGCTAAGACTTGCTAACACTAACTTTCTGGTGAGTTCTTGCATACCAGTCTCCACAAGTATTTCAATGTCAAACAAATGCCAGGCTTCCTTCTTCCTTCCTCCCACTGCTGATTACGGACCAGCTCCTCTGTTAGCTGTCATAAGAACAGTGGGGTCTCTGGGGGCTTAATTAATTTACATTAATTAACCCTATGGGGACTTAGCTATTTTTCCTACAACTGATGCCTAAACTATCTAGTTCTATAGACATTTAAATAATATTTTCAGTTCTGTAAGGTACAAGCAAGTAATTGATAATATTTTTAAGCACTTCACAGTCTATTTAAATATGTCTGGTACAGACAACTGACACATTACTTTATAAAACATTATAAGACCAAGAAGAAAAAATTTTTTTTTTTTATCCATTACCCAGTTGAAAAACACCCTCCCACAAAATCTATATTACGCAGAAAAACATTCATTTCCATTTATAGATGAAACAAGAATATGCAGATATTTCATGTTTTTACATTTGTAGCTCCCAAAGCTCATGAAAGGTTCAAATGTGAATCTGCCTTTTTCCAAGAACTAATGCTACAGAATTAAAATGTTGAGGAGGCTAATCTCACTCTCTCCAAGAACTCACAGGCCTAGACCAAAAAACTAATGCTGGCTTCTACACATGGCTGTGTAAAATATATTGAATCCAGCTTTTATGAAAACCACGTCTCTTCAGACAAGCATATGTATTGTTTTCTCAAGTTATTTATTGATCAATAATTTATCCAACACCAAGCGGAGTGAGTGTTTCATGACACTGCTATTAGGTCAAGAAACTGACTCCAAAAGACTTGGTTTTCATTGTAGACTGACTGAAGCACAGCTGTTCTTACCAAGGTGTATGCATCCTCCAAGGCCTAACAGGGAAGCAGACATGTGGTAAAGAGGAAGAGTGATGTAGATGATGTCATCAGATGTGGCTCCACACATCTGAAAGAAGGCCATACTCATAATGGCTTTCAGATGACCTATGCGGGCAGCCTTGGAGAGACCTGGAAAGGTACAGCATAAGTTACTGGAGAAAGGTTCACATGCTCCTACATATGTTTATAAGTAGTTAAAGCTGCACTGAAACTCTATTTCAAATTTGTTTTGTGATTCCACTGGTGTCAAACCAATTTTTTTTTTTTTTTTACAACATTTCATTCCAGTATTTGAATCAGTGTGTGGCCAGAACTGCAGTTCATGCAGAGTAATTCAATAGACTTGGCCTGTCTATGTTTTAGTTTTAGTTGCTTTGCTAAAGGGTGTTAATGGTAAAACAATCACTACACTGAGTGTTAGATGCCTTGTGACTTTCTTCAGCTTACTGAAGACACGACTACAATAAATATATGTATTTGTTGAATTACCTATGCATCTATCCATCTGTCACATTTGTGTTTATCAGCTTACAAATGTTGTTGATATTTGTGACTTTGGTGAAGATCACAAATATAATTCTCTTTTTTATCACTACAATAATGTTCCAGTAGAACAATTTAGATGTGATGTTGGGACAATGTGCGGTGATGTAATAACACAGTGCTCATGCAGTACCTGTGGTGCCTGAGGTAAAAATGAAGAGGAAATTTGACATGACGTCAACTGTAGGAAGTTCACTTAAGGTTTCTCCAGACATGTGTTCCACCTTATCTAGTAAACTGTTGAAATCCTCAGACGATGATGTGTGATCCACCACCCAAAAAGCCACGTTGTCCTTCTTCAGATCAGGAAGCACCTCTTTCACCAAATGCACCAAATCTGGACAAAGAGATACACAGTAGAGGGTTTTTTTCAATGCTACATCATCAGACAGTACAAGACACAGTAAACCAATGGAGACCTGTACAGAGATCTGTAGAGGCTGGAGTGTTAGTCATACTACTTTTACCATACAATAAGAGAAATACAGTATCATAATGTCACAACAGCAGCAATCTACAGATGGAACCTGTTGAATTTAAATTATTTCACTCACTGTGAGCAGGAAGTGAAGCCTTTGCAGAAAGCGTCTGATTTAAATTGGAGAATTTCAGTGATAAAAGCTCCTGTACATGGGTGACTGTAATATTCTCACAGCACATTGTGGTGTGTAACATTTGTCCAACATTCTTTAATTGTTGAGCTGGTGTTGAGCTGTTAGAACTGTTACGGGAAAGTGGATTGTATCCAACTAAAAGATTGTTTTAATTTGTGAAAGCTACTACATCTCTCACTTGATGAAAAGATCTACAGAAAACTAAATACTGCAAAGCAACAAGTCCTGCAACTAAACTGACTTTAATGTTTGCCAAACTGTTTTAACCTAAAATGTATTTTATTCTCAATGTTACAATAAAAAGAAAAGCAACACAACTTCACATGTGAGATATCCTTACTATCAAAACAAAAACAAAAAACAAACTCTAATTTAGACTGCATTTTTACCTTTAACTTGTGCTCTTTGTTTAAGTTGTACTTATTTTTTGTACTTTATTTAGATCTGTGGTTTTAAACTTTCTGTTAAATTTGAACTTAGTTGATAACTTTTGCACAGTCATAAAAAAGAAGCGGTTCAGGGTGCATTTCACTGCGTGTTGTACTTGTATAACTATGCATGTGACAAATAAAGAATCTTGAATCTATCAGACCCAGAACTAGTTTGGCACCTTAATAAATAACTAAATACTGATCTCTGATGTTCCTGAGTCACATTCATAGCAACATTTATTCTTTATTTTATTAAATCCTATTATTACACCTGTATTTCTTACATTTACAGTGACTGCATTTCAGTGGTGGAAAGTGACTACTGAGGTAAAGATAAAATTTATTTATCTTTTATTTTACGTTTTTATTTGTAAAGAAATTCATGAAGTCATTGCTGCTGTGTTAAGTGTTTGTTCTTATTTTCTTTATCAACTGTGAATAACGTCTGTGTCTTAAAATAATTCAAATTTTCTCTTCCCTTTCTAACACAATGTGAAAGCAACAAAACTAGACAGAAACAAAGAAGTGAACTTCTTTGAAAAAGATATAAATAAGAATAACATAAAGCCATAAAGTGCCATGTGTGAGCATATTTTGGATGCAATGCAAGATGCAAAGTGCAATGTACATTTCTGCTTTCAATAGGAAACGTTGTGCTGTTTATAATGTGGGAACTCTAACTCAGGGGCTGAAAGGGGCCCTAAAGGTCTTTGGCTGTGCTTGAGCAGTCGTGTGGGTTGTTGCATGTGTGTGTTACAATGACAACAGACTTGATAATGTCTGTATTAACTTGTGCGTAAATCGCAGACAGTTCATTCTACACTGGGAGAGGCTGTAAAAACAATCAAGAACATTTAAATACCTCAGAAAGGTCACACAAGTATTTCATAAGTCAAAGCATGGTGAGCAGTGCTGACTACCTCAGCTGAAACAATTACCCAACATGCGTAAAAACGTGGGAGAAATAGTGCACTACCTGCGCCAACAACCAGCGTCTTAGCTCCACAACTCTGAAAGCAGTGAAGCAGAGATTTGGCTTTAATGTTGACGTTGACAAAGGCGACTTCACATCCCAGTTTACACAATCCCAACCACACACAAATAAAGTCCGGCTCGTTGCACATCAACTGGGCAACAATGTCCCCTTTTTTCAAAGAGCCCTCGGTCCTGAACGCGTTGGCAAACTGGTTACTTCTCCGGTCCACGTCCTGGTATGTCAGAGTCTGCTGTTCAAAGATAATGAAGGGTTTGTTCGGGTTCGTCTTTGCCTGGTGGAGAAAACAGTCGAGGAATGTGATTATTCCCAGCTGCATACGAGCCTGCGACTTCTTTTTGTATCTCCAAAGTTTCAAGTAATAAATTAAATCATCCCAGAAGAAGGGATAAGTCATCCTCTGGTAGAGGAAAAGAGCCAGTAGACCCGCAAAAACGCTGGTGAACACAACAGTTATCATCTCTCCACAATAACACCACACCTCACTGACACACAACTTTAAATAGCACCCAGCAATCGCGCGCGACTTTAGCGAGCGTGCAGTCAGGCTGACAGCCGCTTACTGGCTGCTTCTTATTACCTTCAAACGTTTCTTTCACTTGTGTCTGAAATCCCTCCCACCTAAGACGCGAGGAAGAGCCACAAGGAAAAGACGGAGACAGGATTCAAGGAAACACGTTTACACTGAAATGAAAAGTCTAAAGCAAGGTCAGTTTCTGATGGATCAGTTACCAGGCTGCAGGTGTTCAGCACTTGGAATATTTCTTAGCTAGTATTGTCATGTGCTAAATATGCCTAACAGTGATAATAAATAATAACATAGCTGTCCAGTCAGTGATATGAATATAAAAAAAATTCTGTTCATCTTAAACAGTTTGACATGCCTCTCCCCATTAACTAGCATCTGCCTCCAACTTCCAGATAGTAAGAGAACCAATGCATTTAAAAATACCCAAAACAATAAAAACTCAAATAATACTCAGCACACACATTGTATGTTCACACAGCAAAACTGCAAAGTTTTAAGACAGAACTGTAACATTTGGCTTGGCCTGCTTTCTCCTTCTGCAGCAGCACAACTGGGTGCAATAACGCAACACTTGTTGCTTGATTGTTGTGGACTGCAGGAGGCATGTTCTAGGTTTAACTCAGGTGACAGGTGTTACTTGAAGGAAATGAGCAGTTTTTTGCGCATCTCACAGTCTTCCACTAACTTATATAGTTTTGTGCTCTGTCCGAGCTACCGTATATGTTTTCTCTCTGCACTTTGCTATGCTTTAGGTCAGAAGTCCTGGTGACCAGTGTGCAGTCTCTCCAAAACCTAATTTTGACGGTCAGTCAGTTTCTTACAGTTGCATCATGGAAGTTTGTTGGCTTTAGAGCTTGCAGGGCTGCAAATCTGTGGGGGGTGGCAATGATGCAGGTGGCAGAGCACTACGGTGGCAGTGGCAGTGAAATTGGGCAGGGACTTCCCCTGGTGGTCAAACTGGGGTCATCCAGGGCTAGGAGGGCAAGAGGTTAACATCGGAGGCAGATTTCCTCTTGCAAGTGACCAGGAGACTGTCACTGGAGGTGGAACAACTTGGGAGGACAAGCAGGACTCTAGTTTTGGATTGGAATACTCTGGATTCCAAGCTGGAGTCTGGGGTCTCAGAATGCTGAAGAACAAGCAGAGGACTATGGTCTGTGTGGCAGTACACGCTCTACAAGGCCTAATGTTAGGACAGATGAGGAGTGGAGTTGGTAAATGTGGTCAGGCAGTCAAAGTGATGACTAGGCTGGGCGTCACTAAAGGCAGATGACCCACTGGGACTTGCATTTCCACAGCAGCGCGAAAGCCCCAGAAAGATTAAGTAAATCAACCCCCCACTGTCCCAATTCACTCCACCCCCGATACTATCTGCATTCATATCCAAATAACCACCCATCCATCATCATGACTGCTTATTCTCTTAAGGGTCACAGGAAGGCTGGAGCCTATCAGTGTCATTCGGCAAGAGTACACAGCAGGATACATCCTGGACAAGTCTGTCCAAGGAAATACACAGTGCTTGATATATATAGAGACAGAAACAACATTCACACTCACGGGCAATTTAGAGTCACCAATTAAACTAACTGCATGTTATTCAACAGTGGGAGGAAGCCAGAGGACCCAGGGAAAACCCACACAGACTGACATTCTCTTATAATTTCTCTTCCTAAGGAAAGTCCCTTTGATGGAAACACAGCTTATGATACTGCTGTGTTTTCAGCAGATGCGTCCAGATCGGACACTTGCAAGGTGTTGAAAATCAGGCACATCTCTGGGACCATTTTAAGCGTTGACTCAGGCAGTAGCTGCAGCTGATACCTTTTCCAGGGATGGTTGGGACGTTGGTCATGATGCTGGGTAGCTCTGGGCATCTTGGACTCTCAGTTTCTTCTCACTGGACAGTAGTACTCTCTAATGCCTGGAAGCAGGTGCCAAATACCTTCCAGGAAAGACAAGTGAGTTCCTCTGAAAGGCAGATGGAATCCTAGCTGACTTAAAGACCAGATGAGGAAACTTGAGGTCAATGTGCAGACCAGGAGGCTGCAGAGCTGCTAGCAGGCTAGCAGGATAACTGACTGGGAGGCTGGGGGGCAGCTAGCAAACCTGATAGGACAAGCTGTCTTGAGACTAGCATATAATGTGCTGGCTGACAAGAGCAGTCTTGAAGGCCTGCAGACTTTACCAGAAGGCTGTTGTGTTGGCTATTGACCCTTATTGATTGCAAAACCCCTTGAAGGTTAATTATCGATATTACAGCTCTGGAAAAAATTAAGAGACCACTGCATGAAAGCTGTGATTGCAAATCAGGGTTATTCCACCAAATATTGA
>JAUMHL010000015.1:22682129-22694019 GCA_032362345.1 Sandelia bainsii
CCCCCCCCCCCCCCCCCCCCAACACATGGTTCTACAAATACTTCATTGTAGTTTAAAAGGTAAAAATTGCTGTAAAAATAACTCCTAACTCTTGTTCAGAAAGAAGACTTGATATATAATTACAATGATAATGTCAAAATATAACAGAAAGAAACAAATGAAAATATGGTGTGAGTATAAAGTGTGCTGTTTGTCTGTTTGTGGAACATCCAGTGCTGGATTTGCAGACTGTAAGTGAGACCTGGTCTCTGTACCGAGTCTCTGTGCCATCATTCACTGTCCAGCTCCTTGAGTTCTGATGACGGACTCTCTCTTGCTGGCAGGATGTCATAGTGACAGGGGATGTGGCTATTTTTTGGGAGATCATACGGATCCTGACCAAATTGTACATCACCACTGCTGTGTCCAGTGGGCTGGATGGTGCTTACAGTTGGCTCTGAAATCAAAGACAAGGCAAGTTGGAAGTTACAAGAAGTAAAATAAGTCAAGTATAAAGCTGTACACTTAAACAACATCTGCCGAAGTCTAATGCTCACTTTCTCCTTTTAGCTCAGATTGAGAATCTTTGGAATGTGCTAGAGAAGACTTTACGTAGCGGTCTGATCCTATCATCAATACAAGATGATGGTGACATTTCATAAACCTGGGATCAAAATGATCCCATGTTGTGCTGTAATGAAAGCAAAAGGCGGTCTAAAAAACATTAGTGTGTGACCCTTTTGGTCAGGTAGTGTATTTCTTTTTAGAAATGTTTAAAAATGTATTTAAAAATCTCCCTTACAAAAGTATTCAGAGCCTTAATTCAGTATTGTATCAAAACCCATAACCATCTGCAAATTTTCTTTAATGAACTCTTCTTAGTCTCCCTGTTCCCGTTTCTGACATTCTCAAAAAGAATTCAAGCAGAGTGGAGAGCTACAGAGGGTGTGATTACTTTTGTAAAGGTGAGATTGCAATTTTTTATTTATTTTTTAATAAACACAGTAAACGTTTTAAAAAATAAAGGGGTCTGAATTCTTTCTGTAGCAACTGTACACTGATTTGTCAGGTTTTTATATCAATATAATTATGCTAATTTCTCTATAAATTAGCTTTATGAATATATAGATAGGTTCCCTATGGTAAACCAGTATATATTAATAATGTAAAGTAAAGCTATAAAATTATAAATTTTATTCCTATTCCACACTACACCATTAATTCAATGCACTATGATGCACTATGTAATTGATGCATACTTCTCAGTAAATCAGTTATCTTAACAACAAAAATATATAAAATAAAGCTGCTGACCAACTTCGTAGACATTTCTGTTATTGGTGGGGCTGCTGTTGATTTCAGCGTATGGTGAATCCCGTCTGGCTGGTGATTTCATTTCCATGTAGCCACACTCTGTGTTTTTGGCTGTCAACAAGGGAGGGTCCTTTATGGTGGCATATGGGTTTTCAGAGCTGTTGAGGGAACAGGAGCTGGCATGATAGGGTGTGCCCTTCACCACATCTGGATGACATAGACAGAGGAGCCAATGAAGAGTGAATGTCAGCATTACATGTTATACAAATAAACAATTGATTGATTGATACATGTATGTGCACAGGCCCACAACCTACCTCGTAAAGATTTCCCCATGTATCTCCTATCAAGTCCATAGGCTCCTGGTATGAACAAAAATGGAAAGGAGGTAGCTCAGTGAACGGTGGAAGCAGAAATGATTCGAAGACTATTATTGTTTGATTATGGTGGTGTGTGTTTCACATGTCACCACAAATTAAAAGAATGTCTTTACCCATTCACATTAACATATAACTGATTTGGCAGTAAGCTGTTGTCAGATACTGTAACTACACATCTCCATTGTTGACTGTTGACTATAAGTTGATGCTGCTTGTGCTTACTATATTTACTCACATTATAGATAGTTCTAGGTAATCAAGTTGAGACAAATTTTAAATAAACTGAACAGTTTGTAATAAAGCCATGCATCCGTATTTCATTGTCATTCTGTGTTAGAAATGTTCTTACTTTTGCAATGTTCCAAACTTATACAAAGTATAAGTTCTATATAACAAACCAAAATTTTTTATAGTTTAATTACCACAAGTTTGATTAAGATATTTTACTGATGTGCTGAATTGAAAAAAGAAAAAACTAAATGTGATTTTTTTGCTTTCAAAACACCTGACCAATTAATCCGCTTTCAGCTTTACTCAAAGGATTCCAATGAACAGGGCTAGTGCCACTTAAACACTTGATTGAGAAGGACTACTTTGTCTGGAACTCAGAAAGAAGATAGTGGATGCTCATCTTAAGGGGAAAATCTGTACTGCAATTTCCAAGCATGGATGCTGCATCATGGCAAGGCACAAAGAGGCACATTCTGTTAGAAACAAACCCGAGTGCAAGATTTCAAAAACCTTGGAGAGGAGAATAGTCAGAGATGTCAACAAGAATCCCCAGATCTCCGCCAAAATGACTGTTGCTGAACTGGCCTCTACTGGACTTGATGTTACAAGTGAGACTGTTGTGTGGTCTCTTCGTTGTGATGGGCTTCAAGCATTTGAAACATTGGGACGAGTTTTGGAAGTCTGTCCTTTGGTTTGATGAGACCAAACGTGAGCTGTTTGGGCACAACAATGCTGCTTTTTTTTGACAATGGAAGGAAGAGGTCTTGAACCACTCACACAGTTAAATATTGTGTGGGGCTGTTTTGCTGCCTCAGACACAGGGAACCTTATTTGATCATGAAGAAAGAAAATTATGTTGATATTTTGACGGATAATGTAAATAAATCTGCTGCCAGTCTAGCTTTAGGTCGCCAATGGGTCTTCCATCAAGACAATGACCTGTAGCATACATCAAGTTGGTCTAAAACGTTTAAAGGACACCAAAGTCAAGGTGCTGGAGTGGCCCTCTCAGAGCCCAGATTTCAATCCCACTGAGAATGTCTGATGGAGCTGAAGGCTAATGTCCAAAACCACGCAATTTGAGTGAGCTGGAACAATTTGCCACGGAAGAATAGGCTAAGATCCCTCGAGAGACATATGCCAACCTAGTTTAGAACTATCATAAGAAGTAGTTTCAGTTTTCAGTCAGAAAGGTTACACTATTGAGTATTAATTGTCAGAGAGCTCTCTCTTTCTCTCTGTCTCTCTTTCAGCCACTATAATATAGGCAAGCCATATCTCTGGGATGATGGGATATAAACCTATTTGTTGATGGAATGCCACTGAACAATGCAGAATGATGATATACTGTTTGGTGCGATAGATGGATTGAGGGTCACTAACATTTAAAGCCAACAACAACAACAAAGACCAAACAATAAGCAGCATTAATATTGATATCTTTGAATAAACTATATGTCTTACCCAGTTCATTGAAGCAGTCCCCTTGTTTCCAGTCTGCAGGCAGTGTGCCTGTACGATCAACTAGAGGAGTCATTTTTCTCTGATCCACATTCTTCAAGTTCACCAACAGCTGGTTGTTCTTGGCCTAAAAAATAATAAAATTTTCATTAATAGACACTTTCCACAGTCAAGACTTACTCCGAATATAACCACTTCCATACCTTTCCATATGGACCATTGTTAATAAGTGGAGGGCTGATGCACTGGGTCAGGGTATGGTAGCTGGGGTTGGAGAAGTAGTTGCTGGGAAGGGCATCGCATGTTGGTGGATGAGCATCTAAAAAATGACAAGGTCACAAGAACTGTTACCAGGATGCACTGAAAGGCTCAGTTCATCAGTGTTTTCAGAGCATGAGAAGTACAATTAAAATTGTTGACATCATAATGATCAAGAAACATCTGGGCCCCACTATAAAACCAATACAGTGCCACTACACAGTGTTGGTTACGTATGAAGTGAACATTTTTATTATATTATATATATATTATTATATAACATTTTTGTTGCCCCCCTTGTTTCAAAGGTTCTAACTACAGAACTATTTGCAAGACACACTGATTCTAAGATTTTCCTTTCCTTCATACTAGCAGTACCCAAGTTAACAGAATATAGACATAAACACACAGAAAAACATTATACACACTGTGTAGCATTAAATAAACAAATAAAATTGAGAACAGAAACTAAACTGTAACCACAGGACTTTCTTGCTTTGTGAGGATATGAGGATACACGCTGTATGTATACCAAACAACTTGCAGCATTAATGCTGATCATGTTTGTTTATATGGTATATATATGGTTTGTATACAGTGTGCATGTGTTTTTGTGAAAGTGCAAAAATAATTCAAATAATAAAAACAATAAATGAATAGATTATAATTAGCTAATTAGATAAATGTAAAATGTATGCTACTACTACTACCCTCACATTATAGTAAAAAATATAATGAAAATGGAGGGGGGTGATTTGGATTGGACTACCAGCACTGAAGCGAAATCATGGGTAGATCAGGGGAGTTCTCCAGGGGAACCCAGGTGGATATAATGTGCTTGTTGCATTGTTTTAGTGGTGACTGACTGATGTTCTCCAGCTCTGAGTTGCTCTCAACCCCAACAGGTGAGGGCTGGCTCCTTGCGTAATCCCTCCCTATACAGCTTTCAAATCCTGAGGGTGTGTTTATTAGGGCTTAACAGTCAAGTGGTCTAGTGGTCTTTGGAATTTGGAGATCCACCCTGAGCCCCTTCCTGCCCAGCTCAGAACATGCCCCAGATCAATACACCTCAGAAGCTACAGCCAGGCCTGGATATCGAATGGTCCAAAGTCTGTTCTGAAAATGTTGCAGGTCTAATCCACAGCTATCAGAATTACTTGCTTCAGCTTACTGCTGCCCGAGGACGTTGAAGCAGTTATTAAATCCATCATCACTCTGAATGTTTAACATGTGTGCTAAAGGCACGAAAGATTACAATTGTTTGTGTGTTATTAACTTAAGAAAAGTGTGTTTGTCTTTTTTTTCCTGATAGTATCTGTATGTGGGTCACCTCAGGCTCTGATGTGGTACTCTGCTCTTCTTCTAGGCCAGAGTGGATGAAAGTCTGAAGCGGCCCAAGTACAATAACAAATATGGCCCAAATATTGAGCCAGACCTAAATCAAATTATTCATTTTGCTATAGTTCAGTAGGCTTTTGTTTGTTTTGGGTGACTTTTTCTGCATCACCGTGCACCACTGTATGTTAAAAAAATGGATGCTGTGGAGGTCTCTTTGCAGTTCCCAGTTTAATCATTTGATTACTTCTAATTAAATCTTTAAACTAATCTTGTTTGCCTTGCTTCATTCTTCCACGAAAAAAAACACAAATGACTCCTGTTGACAGGTTTTTAGATTAGGGTTTAAATTAGGGTTAACAGCTTAAAAGCAATAAACAAGGACAAATAAGACACATTTTAAGAGAAACAAATGACACGACCTCCATAGCATGGAGTATATATAACTGAGCTGGTTGCAGCAGGTCAACTTGTACAACTTGTACCTGCAATGGCGTAATCAGCAGCAACCCTCATAGCAGGAGTGTAGGTCACAGTCGGCATAGTGGGCTCTTTGACCTTCTGCTTCTTCCTGTAGATGATGAAGAGGAGTATGAGGAAGAGCACCAGCAGCACCAGAACGATGATTCCTGCTATGACTCCAATCTGGTAGGTGTCCACCTGCAAGGCTGCACTGGTTAAACTGTTGAGGCTACCCACCACCACCACACCAGCTGCAGACAGGAGGAGGAGTTTAGTTTAGTCTAAATGAACATTTATTAGATAAAAAAACTAAGTAATCTGAAAAGTAATCTGAATACTCACCTTGGTCACAGCGAGCTCCCTTCCAGCCTGGACTGCAGTAACATGTACCAGTCATGTGATCACATGTGGAGTTATTTAGGCAGTCACAGACCTGACGGCAGCCATAGCCATAGGTACCAGGAGGACACTCTTGGTAGAAAAATTTATACATAATTAATATTATTTAACCCTCGTGTTGACCCTGGGACAACACAAGGTCATCACAAGGTCAGAGAACAATGTTGGTTGTTCGATACTATGCTTTACATGATTAAAATAAATTTAAAGTAATTTGATTGATTTATGTTTGTTTTAAGTAAGACTAAAGGTTTAACACAGAATTGATTGAAAATTTATACTATATGCTTTAAAAAAAACTTTCAAAACGGGCGGGGTCATTTTTGACCCCAGAGGGCACAAAGTGTTGGCATCTGGGTGGACATTACGAGTATGGGAACTATTATCTGAAGTTGAAGGACTGGAAGAAGTTGAACTAGGAAGTTGCAGTAGGAGAGGAATTTAAATGAGCTGAAGAGTTATAGGCACAGTGTGAGCAAAAAAAATTATAATTAAAAGAAAAGAAAGGAAGAAACAAGTGGCTAAGAACAGGCAGGATGTGAGACAGCGTAACATACTTTGTTCACAGTGACGTCCCATGAAGCCGGTGCGACAGTTACACTGTCCAGAGATATGGTCGCAGTCAGCTCCATTCCTGCACTGGCAGATCTGGGAACAGTCCTTCCCATAGAAACCTAAAGGGCAGCCTACAAGGAAGTCATCATACAACACATAATTTCCAAATGACCTGCTTAAAAATAAAAGTTGTTTGACAAACATATCTCAAAAGCAACTTTGAGATGATAATAATACTCTAATAATATGTTTTATCATAGAGCTGAAACTTAAATCTGTTTCCTGACACAAAAGATCATGTCTGGGAAGAACCTTTGCAACAACTGTATGTGACATCACCAGCTACTATATCATAGAATTCAACTGCTTTTGTGTGCATGTACTGTATGTGTGTTTGTGTACTTTTGCTACATATTGAGGACCAAAAACATTTTCCTTACAGTGTGAGGACATTTTTGTTTTGTGGGGATATTTAGCTGGGTTTTAGGGTTAGAATTAGGTTTGAGTGTGGGTGTTTGTGTAACTGACGTTGTGTGCAGTAGAGGCCAGTCCATCCTGGGGTGCACTTGCATTCTCCATCGTAAGCACTGCAGTAGGCTCCATTGTGACAGTTACATGTGTGGATGCAGTTGGGCCCCCACTGACCAGGTGGACATGCTGCACAACAGTGACAACAAAACGTTAGCGCTTGTGATCTTGAGTCGTACCAGTTAGTAAGTATCTGAGTAAATATCTTTTCTTTTTGTTTCAGAATGCACAATCCATGAAGAAACAAGTCCTTATAGGACAGTAATATTATAACCACAGAATCAACATGTATCATTTACTGAGTGAACGTACGCTGGGAGCAGTCACTGCCAATCCATCCTGGATAACACTGGCAGGAGCCATCAATGGGATTGCAGGTGCCATTGTTGGTGCAGCTGCAGCTCCAGGCACAGTTCTTCCCAAAGCGACCACTGGGACACACTGCACACAACACGTGTGTTAATCAGATACATTTTAGCAAGTATTCCCACTTCTTGACTATGACTCCTATCATGGAGTTACTGGACTGATTCACTATTACATCACACAAATGTTCAATATTTTTCTCATGTGTTAAGTTATTCACTTTCGTTGGGTAGTGTGTTACATCATGGGAGTACATGTTCTGATTAGTTTTAACATTTCCAGTTTATAAAGCACACCAGAGAAATGTCAAATGAAGTAATTTGTGTATGGACCATGATGACACTGAAGTGAGAAGCGTGTTTCCCTTTGATCTTCAGTCAAGGAAATTGACTATATATATATGAGTGTGTGATGCTTACCTTCGTTGCACAGCGCCCCCTTGAAGCCTGGCAGACAGTCACACTGTCCTGTGATGTGGTGACACGGTCCGTTACTGTGGACACACTGTGGACAGGTCTGACTGCAGCGGTGACCAAAGTAACCTGGAGAGCAGACTACAGGCACACGCGGGGCAATGAGGGCAAAGGTGAGTCCAATTAGAAAAATGCTATTTTCTCCAGAATATCAGTGTAGTTCTTCCATTTTGTACTGGACACTGCAGATAGCCAGGAGTTTGACTCACAACTTGCTTAAACTGTAGTAAGGCCAGTGCACTGTACAATCATGAACAGTGGTGGTTTTGGTTACAATAAGTTAGGGCATTAAAATAAGCCAATATAATGTGCGTCTGTGAGAGAGAGAGATACAGTTGACAGCTCTGGAAGAAGCATATCACACAGTATGTAATGGTTACATCTTTTTTTATCAAACCAATAAAGGACAATTCTGGCTTAGTACAGCTTGTCCCTTACTTCATTTGTAATGACAACATTGTTCTCACTAAAGTAAAGGACACACCTGACTCCAGAGAAGTGAACTAATTTCATTGCACAAGTCCTGCTTTCATTGCATTGAATTCCTGAACTGTTCCAGTTAGTGAAAACTGAAACATGTAAAACATCACTAATAATGGCTCAGGACAAATGTGTGAACTGTAGTACAGTAGGTCAAAGTTGAAGAAGGAAGTGGGAATGTAAACTGTGATGGATGCTGCTTTGTTTTCTCCTCCGAACCTGGAGACATTTTTCTGCTCCTTAACCGATGGACTACTTTACTATGAAAATATGACTGCGGTTGAAAAACTATTTTGTGGTTTAAGTCGCTCTGTAGCTCTGTAGCGTGTGGTGCAGATGGGAGGGATGTAGGACTCACTCCTCTGGCAGGTGGTGCCTCTGTATCCTGGAGCACACTCACAGGTTCCTTCATCTGGTGAGCAGGATGCTCCATTCTTACAGTTACAGGCAAGGGAGCAGTTTGGGCCCCAGTGGCCTTCTGCACACACACTGTCACAGTGGATACCTACTCACATGTATGCGTACGAAACACACACACACACACACGCACGCGCACACACAGATATTTCTCAGTATATTTTGTACAGTGAATGCATGCAAATATACACCAATCACCTGCTGATTTTAATGTTGTGGTGGACAGGGTTAGGTTAGAACAGGGGTCAGTATGACCACTTCAATCTGACTGGTCTGACGCTACGCAGTGATGCACTGCTCTGACACCTGTCGATCATGGCAGCATTACATTTTTCCCTGGAGACCACAATATAAATGTTGTGGCTGATCGGTGCATAAACTGAATATATCTCAAACTTCTGCAGAAAAGATTCTTGTGCAACAGTCTTAGCTTCACCTGATGTCATGTCAGTCACGTATACTTCATAGACGTGACTGACATCAAAACACAAACATTTCAAGCACAAAATGATATATGAAGTGATGATGATCTTTACCATACTTTTGCTTTACTTTACTTGACAGAAGCATCAAACATTAATAAACATTACTGTAAATGAAATGAAAGAGTCTAATTTTCATCTGCTGTCCCTGAACAGATGTTAGACACATCTTGTCAGACATACCACATTATCAAAAATCATTCCAAAACAAGATAAAACACAATAAAAGTTTATTGATTGTCATCTGCTTTCTCTACCTAATCATTGTATATGTGAACAAAACTACAGTAGGAGTCTATACATTTTATTTGTCTCAGCTCTAACTGTCTCATTCACATGATTAATTCCACTATGAATGAAATTCATGAGAGTAGGAAGTAACAGAAACTGTGCTATTGCCTTCACACTTTTCATGCGTAGACAAATCAGTCATGAGGACATTGTTTTTTGTCTTACCAGTCCATCCAGCCAGACAGGGGCAGTGACCAGTGGAGTGGTGACATCCATCAGCATGGCTGCAGTCACAGCGTTCTTTACAGTCCAGACCATAGGTGCCATCCTGAGGAAAATCCATAGTAGCTATGAGCAGGTCTATTCACATGACACACAGCAGTTATTACTTTTCAGAGAGTTTTTTTATGCTTTTAAATTCTGTTTAACATGCACAGATTCGTGTGTTGTAACAGGCAGGTTATTAATAATATTATTCAAACTGTGCACAGTACGGTCAACTGCATCACTGTGCATATCTGCAGCCTCACACATACTATTAATAGTAACATGAGTTTACATTTTATGTCTTTTTTTGTTGAAAAAAAATCAACAAATATAAGAGACATTTCAGTTTAGAATTGCAAATACAAAATACAGTCTGCAACAGTATTGCATATTCTAACATCAATTTGGAATATATGAATTTGTGGAGCTCCCAGGTCCTCTCACCTGGCAGTGGAGTTCACACTTCTCTCCTCTCCAGCCTGGAGCACAGGTGCAGTGACCATCCAGGGCGTTGCATGCTCCTCCGTTCAGACACATACAGGTGAGGTTACATCCCAGACCCCAGCTACCACTGGGACAGTTGATGGAGCAGTCCACACCATGCCACCCTGAATTCAACAAGGTCAAGAACATTAAACACACACAGCTTTATTACTTTTGATAAGGTGTCGCTTGCATCCACAGAATAAATGTGTTTCATCATGGAGTCATTCAAGTATAATTGTCTAATGACAAATATCTCTAGTTGAGGTTTCTGCTATTCACATTTCGGTCTTCTGAAAAACAACTAAAAGACACATGCAGACCATTGTGCACACTCTCCTGCTCAGCTCACCTGGTTTACAGGAACAGGATCCATCTACAGGTGAGCACTGAGCATTGTTCTTACAGTTACAGCTGGAAGAGCAGTTTGCCCCGTGTGTTCCTGCTGGGCAGGGGACTGAACAGTTGGGACCCTGAGGAGCACATAAAGAGTTACTGAACTGATCGTGAGAATTTCACACTTTCGCACACAGGGTGAAGGGAGGAGGGGTCATGATCTAAAATTCTTCAGATCTCCTGTATATAACAGGGTTTGATCTGCATCAAAGCAGATTTTTCCACTTTCTTTAACTTACATTTTAAATCCTAATTGCATTACCTGTAAGAGCTACACAGAAATGTCAGGTTTGTCTATTGGGTGTACGTGTTGTTAGCTAATATGTGCTTGCTGCTGTTGCTTGTACGCATCATAATATCAACCAGACTTATCACTGTATATGAAAGTCTTTACTATTTAATACTGTCCTTCTTCCTTTTCATGTGGGATTATTATCATTTATGTATAAGTATTATCATGAACAACCAGAGGGTAAATTAGTCACAGCTAGTCCAGCTGATTTGGTTATTAACATCAGGCAATTGTTTTATTCTGAAAATCTGCAGCAACACAGAGAAACACAGACAGGTGAGTTGTAGTCTCTCAGGTGACCTCTGATGTCATAGTGAAAGATCTTTCCATATGTACAAGGAAACGTTTAACACTGCTGCTGGTTACAAAACTCAATATACTTTAAGAAGGACAGAGTCACAGAATCACTGGTGAGATTTGAAAATGTTCATTTGATAATGATACATGTTCTGTTTGAAGCAAGTTGTACCAGCAAATATATATTCAATTAATTTGCTCATGTTAAGTAGAATTTAAACTTAATTCTGTTGGTAACAGTTGAATATTCAATTTTGAAATGTGTGCTCTAGGTTTACAGTATAAGGCTCAGGATATGTGACCTTAAGCATCCAACATTTTAGAAAGAGGTTTACCGTAAAGCCTGGAGCACAGATGCACTCTCCAGTCACACCGTGGCAGTCGGCACCGTTCTGGCAGCGGCAAACCTGCTGACAGGAATCACCATAAAATCCTGGGGTGCATGTTTCATTGCAGTAGAGGCCTGACCAGCCAGGATGACATGTACACTCCCCTGACATCGGGTGGCAGCTGGTGACAAGAAAGGAACCCACCATAGTTACAGTTTGGACTTTTGTTCTTGTAATGGAGAAGCGTCTGTAGAAGGAAGTGATTAAAGTATTTAAATCCAGAAACATGCAGTATGATGATGCATTGCAATAATCTAGTACAAGTTAGGGACTGAAAATGTTACTTAAATTATCAAAAGTAAAAAGAATGTGTCTGTGAGGTCTGTGACTGTACTGTTACCAGAGGTGGGTAGTAACGAGTTACATTTACTTAAGTAACTTTTTGAAAAAAATGTACTTCTAAGAGTAGTTTTAC
>JAUMHL010000015.1:22699944-22711940 GCA_032362345.1 Sandelia bainsii
TGGGATAGGCTCCAGCACCCCCCGTGACCCTTACGAGGACAAGCGGTTAAGAAAATGGATGGATGGATGGATATTAGCTGTACATCAGTACATCAGTTGCATATAATGGAGCAAATAAACACAGAACCAGTGTTCTGTGCTTTATCCCGGGCTTTGTTAGACAGATTATGGGTTATGAAACAAAATTATTTGAGCCTTTTCTTCTGTACTATCAAAAAGTGTGCTCCAATAAAAATACTAATAAAAGCATCACATATATAATGGCCAGACAAGCTATACCTTTGAATTAAGGATATTATGTCCCAAACAAAATAAATAAGGTAAAGTTAACCAAATGAATCATCAAGTAATTTTGTTAGGAAACATTTCCCAGGCTTTGTTTTAGTGTCTCTTACAGCTGCTAAAGTAAATAAATAAATAAAATAAAATGAAACGAAATGTTCAAGAGGAACAATGTGGAGTTCGTCCTGGCTGTGGAATCCTGGACCAGCTCTACACCCTGGAGGGACATGGGATTTTGCACAATCAGTCCATGCGTGTTTTGTGGAGTTGGATAAGGATAAGTGAGCGCCTCTAAATCCAAAGCCATGGTTCTCAGCCCGAAAAGGGTGGAATGCACTCTCTCTGGGTTGGGAACAAGTTGCTGCCTCAAGTGGACAAGTTTAAGTATCTTGGGGTCTTGTTCACGAGTGAGGGAAGAATGGAGCGAGAGATCTACAGATGTATCGGTGCGGCATCCACAGAGAGCTGAGCCAAAAGGCAAAGCTCTCAATTTAACAGTCAGTCTACGTTCCTACCCTCACCTTTGTCTACGAGCTCTGAAATGAGTTTTCTCTGCAGGGTGGCAAGACTCTCCCTTAGAGATAGAGTATGGAGTTCGGCCATCTGGGAGAGACTCGCAATAGAGTCGCTGCTCCTCTGTGTTGAGAGGAGCCAGTTGAAGTGGTTTGGGCGTCTGATTAGGCCTCCTGGGTGCCTCCCTGGGGATGTGTTCCTGGCATGTCCCGCTGGGAGAAGGCAAGACCCAGGACACGCTAGAGGGATTATATCTCTTGGCTGGCCTGTGAAAGCCTCCCCTTAAGGTGTCCCCTCGAAGGAGCTAGAGGAGCTAGAGGAGCTAGAGGAGCTGGCCGGGGAGAGGGAAGTCTGGGGTTCCCTGCTTAGCCTGCTGCCCCCATGACCCGAGGCTGGATAAGCGGAGGATAATTGATGGATGGATGTATAATATATATATATATATATATATATATATATAATAACATCAAGGATAGAAATGATCTGATTTTGATTCTCTGCTAAAACAGTCTCCTTTTAATCAATACAAAGAGGTGCCAAAGAGGACGAAGACTCTCTGGTGATGGCCCTCCCACCATAATATTAAGACCCACAGAGGTTTCCAGAGTTCAGTAGAGTTCATACAGTATTTATACTGCATTGCAAATGTGTGTTTCTTTGTGATTCTCCTCCTTCTGTTAATACATTACAAAAATAAATGACGTCACAAGATGTGAATCCTAAGTGCAGCAGTAGAGGATCATGGGAATTCAGTTGCTTGAAATTAGGCTGCTGCTGTGTATAACTACTGCTATGTACAGTATCATGTGTAGTAAAGGTATCTCTCACCGTTCTCCTGTGTATCCAGGGCTGCACACACACTGTCCAGTGGATGATACACAGAAGCCATTGTTGTGACACTGACACTCCTGTGAACAGTTCTGTCCAAATCTCCCTTCTGGACATGGCTGGCCACACACTGTACCCTGCACACAGAAACCACAACACACAGCATACAAACTGTAGCTAAGCTGCTTTTACTTCTCACAGTTTTTAAACAGTACACATCATTATGCTGTTGCTGATGTGAGTGACTGGCAAGAAGAAAGATCAATTCTTTTCCTAATCATGTAAACAGCTACTATAATCTGTATTTATTTGCAACTTCAAAACCAAATTCCCACATCTTATAACCATCTTAATGATGCTTTCTGTTGTTGAATCTGTTGTTAAACTCTGTTGGGCCCTGAGCACCTCTGACTCAGTACACAGTATTTATTAACAACTGCTTATTCATTGTAGTCATTTTGCTCATATAATGTGGTGCATGATTTGTATCACTACACATTCTTTCAGTGGGAGCATGAATAAATTTAAGCTATTTGTCTAAACAGTTGAGGGTGTGTACCATCCATCCTGCAGGACAGGAGCACTCTCCAGTCACATGGTGACACACTCCTCCATTCTGACATGGACATCTCTCCTCACACTGCTGTCCATGTTTACCTGGAGGACAGAGGTCTTCACAGCTATCAAGAAAAAACAGAAAACTGTGTTCAGTTCATATTTGTGGTGGTGGTGGAGTTGTCACGTAAACATATCAGATCCCAATAGAATAAAATGTTATTTATCAGTCTCATTTTTCTCAACTGTTATTGACTAATAACCTTTATTCACTACTAACTCTCAATAATAACTGTTTTTTCCTGTATTACTCTTTATTATCTTGTATTTTTTCTATTTCCTATACTGTTCTGTAACATTATTTTTTAACGGCTACTGCAACACTGGAATTTCCCTTTGGAGATTAATAAAGTATCTATCTATCTAACTCTCAGATATGTGCTAAGGAATGGACTAGCAGAGGAGCAGTAGATCTGTACTGCTCATGACTTTAAAATGATACGTTTCATATCCACCCCAAACTTATTCACAATAAATACAATAAAAATAAAACAAATCTAAATAAATAGTTGATAGTTAAATATCCTTATATTTATATGAGGAGAGGAAAAGGAAATGTTACTGACAGAAGTTTGCTTAATTAACATGTCAGATGGCCCAATCAGACTGTCAAGGTTTAACTGTAGATGATGGAAGAGACCATTAGTACATCTGCACATCTCATACAACGGTTTTCTGTCACTTTACTTTTTTAGTGGCATCACTTACTATCAGGAAACTACAAGAAATATTTTACAGAGAGACATATTAAAATCCAGTCCTATTTCTTATAGTAGACTGGACTAGCAGGGTAGCAGTATGAAAAGAACAAAGGACAGTAGTCCTTCACACTCACATTCACACCTATGGGAAATTTAGAATCACAAATACCCTAACCTAACATGCTACCCCAGGCTACATATGGACACAAAATATCCTTTAAAATCTTATTAAACACAACCAGACGCCACGGGTCACTGAGCCTCCCTGTTCCAGTCTGATGTGATTTCTTTAGTAAGGTTGAGATGAGCTCATACACTGGCCCAAAACAAAGGCAAGTGAGAAACTGGCAATAGAAGAAAGTTCGTCACAGATGGTAACATAACAGAAACATGAAATACAAACCTAACCGTCATCCAGATATGAAAAGTATCTTTCTGTAGATGCTGGGTTTTTACTTTAATGTCAATGTTGGGATTAGAAACAGGAAACAGATTCTCACACCTTTTCTCCTCTGACTTACAAAGCTCCAGTGTATCCTGGTGAGCACTTGCATTCTCCGGTTACATGGTGACAGGCAGCACCATTCTGGCATTGGCATTTCTGTTGGCATCCATTTCCGTAGGTACCCACTTCACACTCTGCCTCACACCGCCAGCCCCGATATCCAGGAGTGCAGATACAGGCTCCGGTGATGGGGTTACACAGAGCTCCATTCTGGCACTGACATCTGTTACTGCAGTGGGGACCCCAGTGGCTACTGTTACAAGCTGAGAGAAGGATGAAGGAACACAATCAAGACTTAGATTATCATGTTTGACATTCACACGACAGAGTGGGTTTATGTAATATGAGTTGTTATATAAAGATCTTCTTACACCTGACTGATTTGTACTAATTGGAAGTATTCAGCCTTCAAACAACTTTATTTCAAAATTCAAGATTCCAAAAAAGATTCCCAGAGGGAAATTGGTTTGTCTGGTTACAGCTGCTCTCTGTTCAAAAGGAAAGGAAAGAATACAAACAATAGCACAAATACAAAAACAAAGAACAAAGAAAATCTAAAGATGGATGAAATAGGTCTATAATAGTCAGGGGTGGAATGTAGTGCAACAAACAGTGATGACATGAATAATGATATAAACAATGATTGTCAGCCTTCGCCTTTATAGAGGGGGAGGTGTTGTATAGTTTAATGGCCATTGGCAGAAAGGATTTCCTGTGTTCTGTGGAGCACTTGACATTAATCAGTCTCAGGCTGAACCTGCTCCTCTGTCCAACCAAGTGACCCATGATTCAAGTGCAACCCTGATTTCAAAGTAGGTTCACACCTGTGTGGAAGTAACACATTACTAATAGTAAAGACTTATTACTCTTTTCGGTAACAACTACAGTAAGCAACTGGACTTGTTTTAGTTCCTGTTTTAGTTCCAATTGCCACTGAATAACCTTTTTTTGGATAACCATGACCTGGATGACTGAGAATCTTCACAGACATTTAACAGTACAATACATTTACAGTAAGGGATTACAATTTCACAAATGGTAACATTTCAATTACTAATCCAAGTAGTTAGGCACAACTATGGTATTTTTATCATTGTATAACTAAAGTCATAATTATTCATAATAGTATGTACTGAGATTTTGCATTGAGTATGTGAGTTTAAGTGTGGATTGAAAATTAATTAAAGTCTGATGGCATCCCATTTTAGTTTTCTTGCATTGGCTTTCTGTGGTTCAAGACTTTGCTGATGATGAAAAGACTTGACAGTGAACTGTGTGCCACCACATCATTTATGCAACTAATCCACTTGAACAAACTTGAGGTCAAAACCAAACCCTGCTTCAGATGACTGACATGAAAACCACCTGATTCTACAAACAGCCAGAGATTCAATTACTGTGTGGCTACGACCTGAACCCACTTCATTAACCTTTGGCTGAATTTCAGTCTCAATCCACGCCTCATACACATGGCCGAGTTCTGCTGTGTATCTGACCTTACCATTACAATTTGTAATGGAAGTTTCACCATATGTAGCCACAATAAACTTGTACGCCCATAATGTGTCGGATCACATGTTTATTCTAGATTTCTTTCATGTTGTAAAGAACATGTCAGGAGGCCACTACCCTCTCAGGGCCTGGCACTCACTGAGGACAAAACTGGATGGAGTCAGGATGGTTCATAGTGACTGCTAGACCTATCATTATGGGACTCGTGGAGGTCTATATTAAGCTCAGGAGACAGTGACATTTTTCACTGGGAGAGAAAAGGAATTTATCATCTTCACTATGTATAGTACTTTAGAGGTGCAGTCAACTGACTGTTCAGCAGCTGGATCTTCTTTTCACAGTTTTGACTAACATTTTAATTGGTTATGAATACACTGCACTCAAAGTAACTGACTGAGGTCTTTCAAAGGTCCAATCAAAGCATAAACTCAGATAACCTCATATTTCTGTAATGCAGGATTTAGAGTGTATGCTACAACAACACTTTGAAAATGGTCAAAATACACTGCTTGGACAAAAAAGGTCACACACTCTAATGTTTCTTACTTTCTTGTTGCTTTGATTACAGCAGCTTTGGCTGTAGCATTGTTTCAATAAGCTTATGCAGGGTCACCATATTTACTCCAGAACCACATTAATTTCTCACCAAGATCTTGTATTGATGATGGGAGTCTTCTCCAGAACATCCCAAATATTCTCAATCTGGTTAAGGTCTGGACTCTGTGGTGGTCAATCCATGTGTGAAAATGATGTCTCATGCCCTGAACCATCCCTGAACCACTCTTTTACAATTTGAGCCTGATGAATCCTGGCATTGTAATCTTGGAATATGCCCATGCCATCAGGGAAAAAAATCAATTGATGGAAAAACCTAGTTATTCAGTACATTCAGGGAGTCAGCTGACTTCATTGTGTTGCAAGTGGATATATAACAATCACTGCACCCACTGACCAATGGAAGGCTCCTATCCTATTTGCTTAGTGACATCCAGGTAGTGACTTCTTTTGGCCAGGCAATGTATGTACAAGAAATACTATGAAACTATGTCTATCAAAGATAAAAGACATTTAATGTCCAGGTAACTAGCAAAAAAACAGTTGGTGAATGACGACCATTGATTTGTTCAGCTTTATGTTTTACTTAAATAAAGAGCTTAGGCAGAGAAGGCAGGTTACACAGGTAATCAGGGAAGGAGTTTACATACCCTTAAGTAATCTGGCTACAGTAAATCAGATCAGTAATCTGATTTCTCTTCTACCTCTTACTTATTAAGTGTTAAAGGATTTGTGTGACCTAGAGACAAAAGTCAGCTATACTGCTTCAGTTTTGGTCACTTTTTAAATGTGTCACAACTGGATGGAAGCCTTATATTAAATCTCTGCTACACTCTTTAAATATGAATCTGCTTTAAGAAATAACAGAATAAAACTTCAATAAAGATTATGAAAAAATACATCTTCTGATGTACCGCAAGAAACAACAGACAACACCTTAAGGGTTCTACCTGTCCAATAAAGTAAAGTTATTATTATTATTATTACTGTAACCAGGTCTCTCGTTTACAAGTTAAGAAATCAGTTTACTCAAGAAGCCGTAGTATTCTGGTACCTGCATGTAAACACCCTGATTGTTAACAGTTTAAAGTACAGTTAATTTTGTTTTGAGAGCATTCTCAACTTTGGGAACAAGAAAAGATCGACTAACACTCACTAGATTTTTCTGGAATTCTGGTCAAGATGGGTGATGTCTGCAGCTGATGAGATGAAAATGATGATGATGAGATTAAGTTGAAAGCCCCACAAAACCTAGTAAGTGGGCTTTTTGTTTGTGATACATAATTTTATTCCACATTTGGTCATTTATGTTATTATCACAAGTATTCATTCAAACTGTACCATAAAGGTGGTATTTTTGTTTAAATAATAATAAATTTACTTTGAGTTCAGGCTCATTTCTTCTACTACACAAACACAGCCTGGTGTTTATGTGCCTAGCATGCAGAGTAACACACCCACTTCCAACCATTCTGCCATTCTGAAGTTGTTCAACTGATTAACAGGCTCCTTTTATTCCACCTACATTAGTCTTCCCTGATAAAAAGTGCATACTTCCTTTTCCTCAGGCAGTCTGCACTGTGTGACAAACAAGGACTGAGGGGGGAGGGGTAGGGGACAAAGAGGAGGAGGAGGAGATTAGAGATACTAAGATGCACATGTAAAACCCTTCCTGCATTCAGTCTGCCATCCTGGTACCTTTGTGAAACCTGACCTAGATTGAAGAAAGGCCAAACTCCAAGAGCTTGGGGCTCCTCATCCGCTCACAGGAGAACAGACTGTTCTCTTTCATTGGCCTATTCAAGATGGTTGTGAACAAAAAAGGCTGCACTGTGCCAGGGTTTACTCACAAGGCTGCATACATTCCCATCACAGATCAGATCTGATGGTTTTTAGGTAATAAAATCTGAGTTTAAAGAGTTGAAACCTGAAATTCTTCATTCAAATTCATGGAGACACAACAATTCATTAACATGAACAGCTTCATCGCACTCACACCAATAGAGATTTCAGGGGTAAAGGAGTCAGTGAAGTAGAGGAAAAAGAACTGCTCCAGTAACTTGAGCTGCCAGTTGTCAAGGGTTGGCTCAGTTCTCACTCTCCACACGGAGGAGGGATTGGGTCTGGGATGTTTTTCTGTTTAGTGATTACCCAGTCTACTTGGCATGTTGCACTCATGGGAACAGAAAACGCCTTTCCCACTGATACGTAGGATTCCCAGTGAGAAAAAACATCTGTAGCATTCCTCCAGTTTTCCATGCTGTGCGGGAAGTGTGTCCTCCAGAGTTTTATTGTCATATTACAAAAAAACTATCTCACCATTAAACAATTTACATGGGGAATAATGCTTTGATTTGTGTAGAACAGAGACCCTACATAACAAGTTACATGTGTACTCCCTGATTTCATCCCTAGTAGCAGCCACAAACTGCATAATGTCCTTTTTGGTGTTGCTACTACAACTGAATTTGCTTTCACACATGCACTGGAACCCTGAACTTCTGTAGACTTTACCTGGGTGAGGTGCATGTGAAAAGGTAAAAAGTAGCTCAGTGGATAGAGTAGTCGTCTACAAGCCCAAAGGTGAGCAGTTTGATTCCCAATCCCTCCCAAGCTACATGTTGAGGTATCCTTGGACAAGACACCGAAACCCTGTAGTAGACATGTACTGTCTGGCAGGTGTCCAAACAATAAGGGGATCAATAAAGTATATCATTATCATTATTACTATTAAACACAAATGTCAGTCAGCCGGTCGGCCCAAACATTAAACTGACTTTATCCTGCAAGCTTCCTAGCACAATGTCTGTGCAATTTCCGCATCATCAGCTTTCCACATGAAGATCAGTTTACTTGTCATGGCTAGTACCAGTCAGCCAGTGAAAAACGTGGTATAATGTCTGAGGGAGCTATGTTATATTATGGAAATAAGCCTAAAGAGCCTAAACTCAGTGACAGAGCTATGTATCTCAGCTTGGGCTTTAATTGCTAACAAAAGCCTCAGACATGATCTCAGGTTTTCAGAAAAGCTTCAGATACAAACTGAAAGTGTCGAGTCTTGGGTGCAAAACAGGGACGGACTAAAGAGTAGCTGTGAAGTTGTGTGTCAGAGGTGCTGCTTTAGTTTCGTCGTTCTTTTTTAAATGAATAGATAGTCTTATATTAAATCTCTACTATACTATTTTAATTTGAATCTGGCTAAAGAAATAACTCCAACAATAAAGATTGTTTTAAAAAAGTGCCACCTGTCCTGACATTTTTTAAAACATATTGCTGGCACCAAATTCCAAATGAGCAGATATTTTCAGAATATCAAAAGTCTCAGTTTCAACTATTGCTGTGAAGTTATGTGTCAGAGGAGATTGTGGGTCTTTGTCCTATTTACCTCAGATTTACCTCCCTAGAAGCTGTTTTGAAAAACCTTTATAGTATGCTGAATAAAAACAGGAAAACCCAGCTCTATTAATTACAACACAATAAAGAGCCCTTTACACATAGATTCTGTAAGATATACAGTACAGTACATTCAGTTGTTCTTGCTTTAATCTCACAACTGAACTTGAGCCCTCCTGAGCATCTTGTGCCACTATCATGTGCACTAAATCACAAGGTCCAGTGCCCCAGGTCATTTCCTACAACATAGTTTTCTCCTATTATTCCTGCTTACCCCTGAACACAGTCTTCCCCCATTTTCTTCTTCCTACCCCCCAAATTGATCCTCAGACATATTGTCAGGGCTTGCTGACCTGTAAAACAGCTAATGCATCGTAGTCTTTGGTGCCTCTTGGAGAATTTAAAGACATGCAACTGAAGGGGGCAATGAATGAACTGTGGCTGAATGCTGGAAGTGAGTGACTCAATATAAAAACATAAGCTGACTTTTCAAAGAAAAACATATACTTAAACATATACACACACAAACACAGTACTCAAATGTTTAAGGTAAAAACATAAGAGTTTTACCTTTTCAGCAAGACCATATTAGGATAATCAGCTTTATTGTCATTGATTACATTTACATGTTACAACGAAATTTGACTTCTGCATTTAACCCATCCCCCCTTGGGAGGCATCCCTGTCTGATGCTTATCCCATTGAGCTACCAGGCCACGATATTAGATCAGATCAGTCTCTCTTTACTAACAGGCTATGTACCACATGTATGTAATCCTTAAATAATTAATTGATGAATCAAATACAGTAAGAAGATGTACAGTCATAATTTAGAATATGTCACAGTGCAGAAACATCCCCGGGCGAAAGTCGACAACTATATCCTCTTGTAGCTTCAGACAAGAGACTTGTCTCTAAAGGGTGGAACATGTCATTTGGATTTCAGAAACAGCACTAGGCTGGTTTAAATCTTAGATTAAAAAGATTCCAATTTGTTCATGGTAATTATGAGTGTTCTATGCACACAAAAGTTAGTTATGTAGTTCCACAGGGTCCTGTGCTTAGACCAATACTTTTCACTTTATACATCTCTCTTATGGAATATTATAAGGAAACACTATAAATTTCCACTGCTGCGTAGATGACACCCAGCTATATTTATCTATGAAACCAGATATAAAAAATCAATTAGTCAAACTTCAAGCATGTTTAAAAGACATAAAGGCCTGGGTGTCCTGTGCTTTTCTATTTCTCAAGTCAGACAAGACAGATATTATTGTATTTGGGATGCAGCCAGAGTTCTGACAGGAATTAGTAAGACACATTAGCTTCTCTCATTGGCTCTCGTAAAATCCAGTATAGTATTTAAAATCCTTCTCCTTACATACAAAGCACTTAATGATAATGACGTTGCCCTCAGAGTGCAGGTCTACATGTGGTTCAGCTTTTCTTTTTGATAAAGCCTATTGCCAGGGTTGGTTCAGGTGACTCTGACTCCCTTGTCCCTTGATACACTGAACTGCTGCTTGTTGTTCTTTTCTCTCTTACTTTCCACTTACCCCAACTGGTTGAGGCATATGGCCACCCACCCTGAGCCTGGTTCTGCTGGAGGTTTCTTCTATTAAAGGGAGTTTTTCAGCTCCACTGTTGCCTTGTGCTTGCCCAAGTGGGATTTGTTTGGTTTTCTACATAATTCTGTAAGGTCTTAACCTTACAATGTAAAATGCCTTGATTGTTTTGTTAGTTAGATCTGTACTACAAAAATCTACTGAATTGAAGCACAGCCATGTTACTGGAGAATTTCTTTCATTAAGGGGCAAAACATTTTAACTGTCCAAAATATATCCTAAATATAACATATTTAGTTGTTAATTAATAATATAATTTTTGTTAGTACAGTATTTAAACTAATTAAATAAGAGGTTCTGTGCCATTAAATCTGTTTTCCATGGCTGACAGAGAACCAAACTGAGAACTGGATTCATTGCTGTCCAGTTAGTTTTTATTTTATACTTTTTTTCTTATTTTAGTCTACAGTTATACATTTTTTTGCCACTAATTATTGTTTTACATTTGTCCTTGTCTGTGTTGCAATGTGGTCCACGATGAGCAACATTCTGTTCCTTACAAAGAGCCCATGTCATTCTTCTGTCTGACAATAAACCCGCATGGGTGGTTTGACTGGGCTTCAGCCTGGCATTGATCTGTGGACTGACTGGGCTGGCTTATTTTCCCAGAAACACAGACCAGTGGTTACTGTGGAGGAGGTGATCATAATTAAGAGGCACCAACCCCAGAAACATGTATTAGTTAACTTATAGGTGCAGATGTGGTGCTGCATACTTGTATGCGTATGTGTACTATTTCTGTACTTCTTACTTTACAAAGCAATAGTACATACTTTAATGAAACTTGAGCATAACTCTAGTGATTGTCTATATTTTTTTATCAACAAATTCCATGTGCAAAGCCAAATCAATGATGATTGTGCCCTACAGCCCAGAAAAGATTTCATTTTTTATTATATTACATGATATGATATGATATATAATATTTATTGAAGCATGCAGTAGCAATTAGTATTGTGAGTGTCTCATTGTCTTTATCAACTCTCATCTGAATCTTGTTAAGTTGCTGCTGACGAGAAACTTTTACATACAGCTCTGGAAAAAATTAAGAGATCACTGCAAATCAAGACCTTGTCATGGCCAGCCCAATCTCCAGACCTGAACCCCATTGAAAACCTCTGGAATATGATCAAGAGGAAGATGGATGGTCACAAACCATCAAACAAAGCTGAACTGCTTGAATTCTTGCGCCAGGAACAGCATAAAGTCACCCAACAGCAATGTAAAAAATTGATGGAGAGCATGCCAAGACTCATGAAAGCTGTGATTGCAAATCAGGGTTATTCCACCAAATATTAATTTCTGAACACTTCCTAAGTTAAAACAATAGTAATGTGTTGTGTAAAAATGAATATGAACTTGTTTTGTTTTGGGGGGTTTTGGATTTTTTGAGGTCTGAAAACACTGGACCTTTTCTGGTATTTTGACCATTTTTCATTTTCTGAAAATAAATGCTCTAAATGA
>JAUMHL010000015.1:22712040-22728446 GCA_032362345.1 Sandelia bainsii
TTAATTTTACTCAAACATATACCTTTAAATAACAAAATCAGAGAAACTGATAATTTTGCAGTGGTCTCTTAATTTTTCCAGAGCTGTAGATGAGTGCTGTGTTGAGACCAGACAGACAGGCCAGGCTTGGTGGGGCCCAGGAGAGCCCTGGGGGCTAGACACAACAATAAGCTCTTTTATTACAGGCTGAAACTGAAGACAGCAGCGGTATACCCTGGGGGATGCCTTTGCATATCATCTTATAGGCTTGCATGGAGACACATTCACTCATAGATAGGAACAAAAATAACTTCCCACCCTGAGCATACAAGTTTGGTAGCTCATGTTTCAACTAGTGGCAGAAGTGACACTAAAATAAAAATAAAATTCAATTCAGACACATGATCAGCACTGGGTTATCTTCACTAATGTGACACTAATAGAAGGTCTCTAGAGAATTAGTATTGCACTTCCAGGAAAACCGTGGTACCCACAAAGAAAAAGATTAAAACATCAAAGCAGCAGAAGCTAGGATATGCTGATGTTTGGTCCTAGTATAAGTATAAGAAGTATAGTATAGTATAGTATAAGAAGCTCCAAAAACACTTGATCTTACTGAAAAAACATCTCTTTTGGAGCATTCCATTTACCTGGTCTGTTGGAAGTAGATGAGAATGATGTTGCATCCAAGTTGAGCTATCCAGTACACATCCAGGTTGTTTTAACAATGCATTACACTGCATTTTGCCCCACAGCAACCAACATACAACATAGCATAAAACCACTATAGCAACATGTACAGATTTAAATTGGACAGTACTGTGTGTATGATTGAGACAAAGTTACAGGACTACTACTAAATAGTTATTACAGTGTTTACACTGTTGATGCAGAGATCTGTTGATACATCTTAGATGGATGGTCTTTCTGAGTTCAAATGGAATGCACTACATACTTGGCCAATGAAGCGGATTCATTTTCAGATTCTGGTTATGGTTACCATCTTGACCCTTATCTTCTTCCGTAACTTGCTAACTTTCAGTACCTGTGTAGGTGCTGAAAGTCGGCACTGACCACAAAGTCTAATATGGACTTAACTTCTAGGGATGCATGCAGGTGTGCAAGAGGGCATTCAGACGTTAGTATCAGAGCTCTAACAGATTCTGAATACTAATGTAAAGTGTTGTAATGGATATTACAAAATATATAAAACTATGCACAGATTTTATTACCAGTCACCAATCACCTGAACATCTTGTTTCAAAAGGAAATACCTGACATTAAGCATATAATAAATTGATGAAGGGGACCTATAAGAAGTAAAATCTAACAGAGTCTACTGTAGAAAAATATAACTGAAAACAGTCATAAGTTCCTGATCCAGTTTAGATGGTATTTGTTGGCCTGTAATGCATCGCTTCTAATGCTACTAAACAAACATGCTCAACAAACAGGATCAAGCAACAACATGGATCCCAGTGCTACAGCTACAAACAAATCCACCTGATACTATGAAGACCAGCACATCATTTGTACTGTGGTGAAAGAAGAATTCAGATAATTTACTTAAAGAAACAGTTCAGAGCTTAACTGTCATAGCTCGCTTATGTTACAGTTGCAACAACAGTGGAAGCAGCGGGCAACAGCCAACCTGACTCTATGTAAAGCTCAAAATACCTCTACTAAAGTTCAGTAATTTCTTGTACACATTCATTTTGTGCATAAACAGTACAAACACAGTTTGAGGAAAATGGCATAGGATTGATATCAGACATCTAATCTCACTTTCAGAGGGAATGCAAATGTAAACAGAAGTATTAGATGTTGAGCTAATATCAAATAATACACTTATATAAACATATACGTTTATATGCCAATTTTGCATAGAAAAGATCAATCTACAAACCAGACACAAACTACTGCTGTAAATTTCTTACTGCAATAAAAAGCACAGTTTTGCTTTGCACGATGTGTGACTGAAATACTGAAGCACAGAATCAAGGTACCACTATTATGGTAAATGGACTGCACTTTACTGTGCTACAGAATTAGCCTCTGAATCACCCGTTCATGCACACACAACGGTGACAGCAGAGCTGCCAGTCAACTTGGGGTTCAGTGTTTTGCCCAAATACACTTGTGGAGTTGGAAGAAGATACACAGTCGAGATACACAGAGATCGAGCCGCTGCCCCGCTTTACCTCCTCAGACACAGCCACCACCAAAAAGAAAAAGGCAAAGAAAAAAAACGAGAACCTTGAGAACAAACAGAGTATTTTGTTCCTATGGAGTTTTTCGCTGTTTGTGTGGTGCACATGGTACGACCAGTCACTAAGACCGCCTGTTTTTCCTCTTGTGTGTTCAGACCACTTTCACAAAAAAAGAGTCACACACACTCACAAAAACATGACTACTCACAGACAGCGACAGCTGGAGGACTTACCACTGGAGCAGTTGGAGCCACCCCAGCCGGGCTCACACTGACAGGTGTTGGGGGCCATACAGCGGCCATGAACACAGCTCTCTGCACAATAAGCTGGACATGGAGGAGACAGGAAGACAGGCAGGGATCAGTACAGTCACATAGATTTTAAAAATCATGTCAGCATTTAGATGTAGTCATGCAGGAGGAAACAAATTTGAGTTTTAATTTATACTTTCCCTTTTGAAAAGTGTAAATTTAAGATGTGATACTTGAAGGTAACTTGCAGCATAAAATTGATGAATTGTGAGACTTGGCTTTTTTTGACACTTCCATGTCAGAAGGCTTGAGCTGCCATTGGGTCCAGCAGAGCTTTTTCCACTGAAAGCACCATTCTGACTGCTTTGGAACACAAAACCAAAACAATGAGCTTAAAGCTGCTTATGAGCTCTGAAGAACTGAAAGGAGCTACAGAGTTCACCGCTTTCATAGAAACTCTTCTCACTGGTAATATAGAAATATTCATTTGTGTGGCTTTAACTCAAAGTATAATAGGAAATCTACTATATTTTTATTCACATAAAAATCCCATAAAGGAACAAAAACAAATAATGAATCGGTCACCCTAATCTGTCTGTGAATCCAGAAGCTGATTTAGCGTATTTGTCTGTGCCCTAGAGCTCGACACCCTGGACAGATCATCAGTGTATCACAGTGCTGATACACACGTACAGGGAGACAAACATTCACACCTACTGGTAATTAAGAGTCATTCATTAATTAAGACTTTGGACTGTGTGAGTACTGTGTGAGGTAATTTTTTAGTTTTTTTCAAAGGATTAGTTTTATTTTTGTAATGACATGTTCACTGTCTAGCTATGGCTGTAATATTTCACCAATTCAATTTATTTATTAGCAACAGGCTGAAACATAAATAAAATTAACAATTATTTTAGGCTACAGCCCAAGCAAGATAATTTTTGGATGTCTTTTTATGTTTTTACAGGGATGTTGTGATTTTAATTTTGCAGCAACTACAGCAGAAAAGGTTTAGTGGTCTTACTGCATTTGTTGTAGAGTGAATAAAGGTGTGATTGTGTGTCTTCTCATCTCTGAACACTTCATTTAATCTTTACTGAATTTTGAACAAGCCACCTGTTTCTCTCACTTCCTGCTTGGTTGTTTGTGTTTAACGTAACCGTTCAGATGCAGCAAGGACGCTGATACTGTTGCTCTGCTACTGTTGCTGCTCATGCTGCACTGTCTGTGTAGGTACGTTGTTAGATCCCGATCCTCAACAGCTGATTCTGGTGTGAGTGAAATTTGATTTCCCATAGACTGTACTTTTCCCTTTGCCTTAATCTGAATTTAAGCAGTTACCTCTGCCTGCTGCTGAAACTTGGGATCTAACGTTTAACCCTGAGTGTCTGGTTTCACCTGACTAGATAAGATGCAGCTGCCACAAGGACCCACATACCTCTGAAGATGACCAGGCTACCACATATTACCACATAATTAAAATGATCATATATACAACTCCACTTTCCAATCTGACTCCCATCTGGAAATGCCGTGTCATTTGTGGTCTCTGACAAATCCTTTTTCTCACTGTATCTGTAGAGGAGCTCAGTGAGCTTGTCAGAGCAGCATGTGATAGTTGCTTATAACAGAGTCTTTTCATACTAAAATAAATTCCCCTCTTAAGTCCTGGGGCACATCATCACAGCCATTGCATGAATTATACTGTGGTCTCCCACTCTACCAAAACACACTGATATTATGACTTTATGACGACCAGCTACTTGTACCATCATAACAGCAGGCTGTGTGTTACCATAAGGCTTCCTTTTACTGTCACTGCTGGACAACAGTTTCTTTTTGCCATTGGCCACTGTGGCTTCACACCTGTCACTGCCTGCTGACTACTGACAGAGAGGGGTGGGTGCTACACAGTGGCCTCTTTGGCAAGTGAGGTCTCTGTAATGACACATACTGTACAGGGATACAAGTTCTGTTGAGGTGTGGTGACTGTATAAACCACCGTATGATTCACAGATCTTTTTCATACCGGTCTGTATCTAACTCATTTTCTGTATACCCTTGTCATTTATTCGGTTTTACAAAATATCAATAATCATTCTTAACATCGTAAGTGGCTCAGGAACAGATGATGTCTTTGCATCAGTGCCTTTACTTAAAACATTTGTCTCTTGACAACATTACTACACTTTATCATTTTGTACTCAATTTTCTTGCAGATTATTCCTATTGAAAACTGACTCCAAAAATGGAAAACTCAAGTATTTTTGTTCCTGTTTAATATTGTTCATTTTATATTAAGTAGTTTATTAAAAAGAAGTGTTACACAGGCTGTCTTTGTGTGTGTGTTTGTATGTGTGTGTAGATACTCACGAGCACACGTCTCTCCATTCTCAAAGAACCCTGGACAGCACTGGGACTTTCTTCGGTACATGGTTTTCTCTCCTCTACGATACGCTGTCCGATAGCTCACCCTGCACGCAGAGGAAATGACAGCGCCAGGGCACACAGCAAAATATTAGTAGTGCATGCAGAGTCAGAAATGTTGTACTCAGCCTCCCTCTCACATTGCACCATACCGTATGTGCAACACCCATGGTTCAGCACTACCAGCACTTTACCAAAACTGCAACGATTTGCTGGACGCGCAAACACACATGCACCTTTGGCTGGAGTTGAGAATTGTGTTTGTTCCTGTGGCCCACTTTAGAAAAATGCAGCCCTACAGTAGATACTGGCTGTTTATGAAATGACTTTGCTATTGATTCACATGCCGTAGAAAACATTGCTGCTTGTAATTTTAACTGTATTTGAATGGTTTATATAAGAAGCTGTATGAATATCACGATGCTCAAGTTAGTTCCAAACCTGGCAGGTTGTGATAACACTGTGTGAAAAGTGAAAAGTTCAGTGCATAAGCTAGATCCTGCAAAACAGTGGTCTGGTCCTTTAATAAACTCTAACTCTGTGTTCACACTACTGAAGACAAATCACAGGGCTTTGGTGAAGCTGTAGTTATGGGAGTGTGTTGAGTTTAGCATCTTTATCTACATGCTAAGCTATGACTGAAGATTGTTTCTGTGTGTTCTTACAAGTCACACTTTTTACTGTCCTGGTCACTTACACTACATAACATGTCAAACACATGTGATTTGTGCGCCAGTGATTTGTCGTTTGTAGTTTGAACATAGTGTAGCATTCTCCCCACACTTAGGGTCAGTTCATGCTTTCATTGTCTATGAGTTCACTAAAGTATGTATGATGTAAACTTCATGACCTGCTCAAGTCTACTGCAAATGTGTGTGTGGACTGACCTTCCACACACGAAGTAAGTACACAAATAAACAGGACACTTGTCTTAAGCAGGTACAGTTTGCACTGTGTATTTCATGTCCTTCACACTGTTCTTATGAAGTGGTTACACAGACTCTTTTATTCTTTTCATGTTCATGTCAAATACAGCTCTTCTTCTTGATGCTTGCTGTCAGATGTTGTCATCATGTTTTGTAGTGCACGAGTAGAACCTGTCCTTGCACACACGCTCAATAATAGATTAGAAGCACGTGCAGGTGTGCAGGTGTCCAGGGGTGAACAGTAACCATGAATTAGGTTTTACACATAGACATTCTTGTCTGCGTCAGACCTAAGTGATGTGGACCTCACCTGTGTCTAGTGCACTTAAACCAGTTGAGGATGTCAGTGCAGCTGGTGTAATAGACCTGGTCAAAGGGATGAGCGTACGACTCCTGCACGGTCACTGAGTAACTGAAAGCACAGGAAGAGAGAGAAGAGAGAGAGGTCAGGCAGGGGGAGCAGAATCTGCGTATGTGTGTCCATGTCTTTATTTCATTGTGTAGACACATTTTGTTCAAATACTATTCTTGTGAGGACATTTTGGTCTTGTGAGGGCATTTTAAGTATTCCACACAAGTTCAAATTGTGTTCTAGGGGTTTAGTTAGGGTTAGAATCAGATTTTGGTTAGGCTTAGGAATAAGTTTAGGGTCAGGAATTTAGTTGTGATGGTTAGAGTTAGGGGCTAGGAAATGCATTAGTGTCCTCACATGTATAATGAGACGTGACGTGTGTGTGTGTGTGTTAAATGACCTATCACTTATACATTTGTTGTGAAGTGACACCTTTGATTTAATCAAAATAACCTAAACACATTTTGTTCAAACAATCACTATTATTATTATATAAAATTCACAATTGCTGTTCCAAGTCAAACAAACTCCAACCTTGATCCTAGACTGGGGATTTTATATCCTGGACTTCATTTTCTCTTTTTAAGCTTCACCACTTCACTTAAATCTCAGGTAACCCTGCAATCACAAATACGTTCTGTAGGTAACGTCAGCAACCACATTACGTTTCCTATTGACATAACGAGGATGTGTTGACATCTTACATAAATAAGAAATAGGTTGATACTGAACATATCAATAAAATGTTCCCAGACAACAGATTTTTTTGTCTGACTCCAGCATTATTAAACTTTGTTAATGGTTGGGTTTAGGCACTCACAGCACTGGGTTCAAGTTGGAGAAAAATGTAACAGTTACTTGACACACACGTCTAACAAAACTACAATCTTTCTTAAAGCAAAGGGCTTCACTTGCCTAAACATAACCACACACTGGACTCCAAGTTTGTCAGTCCTGTACTATACTGTACTCCTGCCATCCATCCCAACCGCTTCGTTGTGTTCTGCCTTCTGTTAATAAATGCAGTGCTTCATTCATTCATTCATTCAAAAACATGTTTGTGTCTGCAGTTTAACTGTATAGAAACATCATTTTTAAGAGTCAGGAATCAATTTAATAAAATTAACCGCCTCTAACACTTCAAATCGACCTTTTGGTTTGTTTTGCTTCTCATGACTTCACAGTTAGTTAATGGAAAAACTGTTTCTCTGGCACTGCACTAATAATTGTTCAGTTTTATAACATAACTTTGGTAATTGCTGACTTGGCTGTATGGTGTCTTTGTTCTTCTCAGCCTTTTGATATGTAAACACCACCAGCATGAACCATTTACAAGTCTTTTGTGCTAAATCTTTCTCCTATCACAATTTACTACATAGATCAGAGTTTATAAATGAATCTTGTTAAGAAAAGGCAAAATAAATTAATTTTCTTTGTCCCACAATCTACTAAGAAATCTTAAAGAGACTGAGACTTTCTTTGAAGCCACCAGCTCCGCTCTTCACCTGAATCTTCATGACAACAACTACACAGAAGCAGACTCTGAATGTGTCTGCTGCTGTATCTTCAGATTAGTCAGTCAAAGCTTACAGAACCTTAAATCGTTCTCCTTTTACATTTCACTTAGTGGATTTCTAAGTTTCTTTTATATTTGAAAATAATCCATCATCTTTGTGTTATGATACACTGAAGTTGGTCTTAGTTTAACTACTGTAAATTAAAAGCAGAGGGCAGGCTATAATTTCCATCAGTGGAACTTCTACCTTCAGACTGGTGGTTCTCGCATATGGTTTCTCTTCACATGTTTGTCCTGTGTAATTAGTTACTAGGGTAACTGAAATCAGTGGGGCCAGGATCTTTATTTGTGACACAGACCCCTGAGGTCAATGAAATGACTGCAGCATTGTGACTGACCTCTCCCAGTGGCTGCAGACATTGGGATCCTCTAAGTTGAGTGAAGATGTGATGCAAGGCAGGAAAAAGAAAGCCACAGTCAACAGGACTGTCCTGTGGCCACACAGTGCCATGGTCATCTCAGTCAGAACTGCACCTTCAGACAGAGCAGGATGAGGACACAAGTTAAAAAAAGGCTGATTAGTAATGTAATTAAACAATGATTTAAAAAATACATTAGCATATGTGTGTGTGTGGTTGTGTCAGTGTTGGGACAAAGTCACTGTCAAGTCTTTAGTCGAGAACAAGTTCTAAACAAGTCCTCACCATTTAAACACAGTAACAGGAGTTTACACTGACAGAGCTTATGAATACTTTTTATAATCTGCATTTATTAATTTGACATAATAATAATAAACTTGATCACCTGAGCCACACTGACAAACCCACTTTTCACTCCTGCTTGTTCAAAGTACAGTTAGATGCAGATGTATCTGGACAATGACAGAGTATACATAATTTTGTCTTTATACACCAAGATGTGATCCAAATGTAGACTTTCAGCTTTATTTTAATAGATTTTTACCATTTAGGAATTACAGCCATTTTAAGCTGAATACCTCCATTTTGGAGGTTGTAAGGTTAAGTTAGTGTACCTCCACGTTTCCAGGATCTAGACATGACTTTGTTGGTCAGCTGGTTGTTCCTCCACTTGAGTCCAGACTAGAATGTTTTAATCAAACCAGTGGACACAGCACTTCTAATGACTTGAGCCATACTATAAATCGAGTCATGAGGTCAAAATTTCTATTAGAAATAAACTATATTATAATGGTGAACATGGTAAAGGTTGTTAATGTTAAGAATATCATTTTGAACATGTCAGTGTGTACAGCGTCAATGACTGTTAATATACTTAGTCTGATACAATACAGTGTTAATCCTGGGCTTACAGATGCTATCAAGTCATTCCCAGGCCACTCACCAGTCACTACTATTAAAGTCAAAGTCTTTTCATTTGCTTTTCTTTGCGTAATGTGGTCAGACTGAAAATTCTACAAACTGGCAGACTTTTCAATTTGCAGCAGTCACACACACACACACACACACACACATTCAACAGGAACCTTCAATTTGCCAAGTGGTGCCTTTGATTAAAACAAATATAATCAACAATATTCAACACAGTTCTCTCTTTAAACATGAGGATACGTCGTTCTCTCTTACACAGTGGCAGTATTTTGTTTGCCACAATGACAGAACTCCAGTAAGAGATTGGTGGTTCCACACTACTCTGGTGTTATTTGGGTATTTCAAAGTTGAATTTAATGAGAAGGAAGACCTACTGTATGAGGCACAGAAAGTTTCTGTCCGAGGAGCCATGCCCCCAAGTTGAATTTAAATTACTGAGAAACCAGAAACCAGACTGTGAGATTTGACAAAGATGGGAATGTGTACACAAGCATCAGAAGCTACTGAGCAAGCTGAAAGCACAGGAGGAGCTGTACTACCAACAACGGAAGAAGCAATGTGACATCACTCGCACACACAAGGAAATAAATGGTAGTCAGCAGCATCGTGCCGGCAACCACCATGGGACTTTAAGAAGCCCACGATGCGTCTGCACAAACATCCTCCACTGTTACCCCCCATCTAGAGAGCTGTGGAGGAGGACACGGCTCTTATAGTGAGCACAAACGTCATGTGAGGCTTCCTGAGAGCACGTGAAACCTGGGGTAATTCCCACTGAACGCATCACATCCTAATAGTTTTTATCTTTTCACTTTAGTTCTAATCATTTTCTACACCCATGCACCACTTTTATTGTCTGCAATATGAAGCTACTCTTTTCATGTCTTTGTCTTAATAGGTAAGAGTTTTACACACAAGCCTATCATAGATACTGACCTGCAGTGTTACACATAAAGTGTCTCTGCGATGCTTAACTAACAAAGACAATACAATGAAGGACAGTGCTACAGGAAACACAATTCAAACTTCAATTAATTCAAACTTTAGTAACTTCATACTACATGTATGACAAAGATCTCCACTTCACTTGTGAGTCAGATGTGCTAATATTAGGTTCGGCTTAAGTTTAGAATGCATTCTGTCTTAGAACAAAGACTGTAAATTTTGTCTCAAGCTGGAGCCAAACTAAGACCATTTCACTCCACATTGGGCCACAAATTTCTCTGCGAACCTGACCTGAGCCCAAGAGTATGGCGGCCAAATCTGACTCGATCCCAACAACGTCGTATTTTATGTCCGAACCCGCAGTGAGTCTGACGCAGCTGAGTTTGTGCAATGTTTTCCTAGTCCTAGGCCCTTGTGTGTCCTTTGTGTTTGACTCTGAAGAAAACCTACAGTTTAAAATGTCACGTTTCAACTTGTAGCATCAAGCAGACATTTGAGTGGTCCAGCTGCCTATGTTTGATGTAATTATATTTTGAACTGGAATTCTACCTATTTAGTCTGACTTACAGTACCCTAACAAACCTAACATGAACCCAAACATGATTTTTACATTTCTATCCAAACCCAATATCCACTCTCTACTCCACAGTGCGTGGAGTACTGTGGAGTGGGAATGATTACAGTCATCTTTTAATGTGCCAGACAAAAGAAGTCCATCAAATTGTCAGTGTGTCGACAGCAGTACTGTATGTCTGGTCTTCTTTCTTAATGGTTCAGAAGCAGCTGGTGACTACAGCGCACAATATAATCACTTCATTCCTCCAGCTCCTTGATAAATGTGAAGAGGCTGAAGAGGTTAACCCCGTGTCTTCTGGTTAGTCTCCTTTTGAAGACGTTACTTGATAGAGGAAGCCAGTGAGATGTCTCCAGTCAATGTGGCTGCTGACACTGTGTCTGTGAAGGCGGTTTATGGGCCAGCAAGGCCAGTCCTCTCTAGTTTCACTGTGCTAAGAGAAGGCACAGCTGCAGCCACCAACACTAAAACTCTCCCCACCCCAAGACAACTGCACTGCTGCACAAACAAGGGCCATGCTGTGTGTGTGAAAGGGCTCCAGACACACAACCTCTAATGGAGCGGATTAGCCCGGTTAGAACAACTTTGATACACTGTTCCAGGCAGCACAGTATTGACGCCTCTCTGTCCGCTCACAAAGGTCTGCCAGGAACCAAGACCGGCTGTCTGAAGTCCCTCCAGCACTAGACAAAGGCTGCACTCAGGCCACGTACCAATATTTATTTGCAGACACATGCAGTTTTTGAGACCTGTCTTCTCAAATGCGGGAAGCATGGCCTTCCTGACATCGAGGCTTACAGGGGGTTTACATACATGTAGCTATTTGTGCTTTCAGGTTTATCAGGTCATTTTTAAGTTTTCTAGAATTTACCCAACAGCAAATCAACCACATGTACCTCTGACATCTCTCTGATTTTTGCTTCTATGTACAGTACCTCATTATTATGTATCCATTTGTATGGCCACATCCTTACTAATCATACTGACAAACAACCCCACCTCAACTTGAATGACAACTATCAACTCTGCCTTTAGTGCATTAAACATTCAGTGAGCATTTTAGAGTCAAATGAATATTTTTTTACTCAAACAAAGAACAGAATCAACACTCTAAACAAAGAACTGGAACTTTTTAAAGCATCCATCGCTGGGATTAATAAAATTCTTTGAATCTTGAATCTGTCTGGGAACTATTTCAATGGCAATTTCAGCATTCTGTGCATCTTATTGTTTTGTTTGCTTACTCTGATTTACTTGTTTACTTCGAGGAACTATGTGTCTGCAAGCAGCACACTCACTTTCCCATCAGTCCTCACTGGTTGCGCCTGACAAAACAACAGCTGAAGCTAATGAAGAAGCTTACAGCTGACTCTAATGGATGGTGAGCAAGCCTGACTAAGTACCGTTTAGACTGATTCAAGTATACAACTGTGACCACAGTGTTGAAGCTGACAAGTTGAGCCCACAGTGTGCTAAAATGATCACCGCACTGAGTATGTAAAAGGAACGCTGGAATGATAATGATATAGAATGAAAATGGTCTCTGTGACACGAACCTCAAACATCAGATATTTTCAGCCCCAAATCACAAAGAAATTCTAAATAAGTAATGATAGAGGAAACAAATCTTTGATCTATTTAGTAAAAAACATCTGTCTCTGCGAAAACACAGCTGCTATGTGTGAGAGAGAGACACTGAATGTATTCTATGCAGTGTATCCTGTCTGATTTAGTTGGCCATGCTGTGTTTTGGCTTTCATCTCACACAGTCAGTTGGTTGGTTGTGTGTCTCCTGTGGGGTGAGCAGATTTTCCCTCACTTACTTTCACTGGGGAAACACCACACAGTAGGTGTCATCCTACAGTGGCTTTCCATGCACACTCATCAGCTTTAGAGCAATGCTTCAAACGAACAGGAGGGAAAGTCATTAACACGGACACAGTGAAGCAGTGATGTCACATGCCGTGCGTGCTGCACAGAGTGTGCACGCTGGTTGAGGGAACTGTGTGAAGAGTTTTTAAAAAGCTATCTAAGTATAGAGAAATGTGGGTTACCACATGTAAAAAGATGTCAACTGAATTCCAGTGGCTGGTTGCATTCTGGGAGTACTGGCTCATTAGATCGTAATCCTATGTTCTCAGTACAATACTGAAGACAGACAACACAAGACAGTATGCAAATAGATCTGCAGCATGTTAACATGGTTGCATCTGACAGGCACTAATCTTTCCTCACAGTTTATGTCTCACAGCACTTGCAGTTGGTGGTCTGAGAAAATGTGTGTGTGGGAAATGGGCAGGTGCAACTTATTAGAGCCATTAAAGTCCCTTGGGCTCTATTTGTTCTCCAGTGACTCTCTTCCTACTCTAACCAGGAACAGGTGGTGCATTTGGAAAAGCTGCAATGAAATGACAAGTGATCCATGCACAGAATGTCCACTTTTAAAATGCAAGACGTAAGATGTAATTTTTGCAATAAAGATTCTAAAGTCCTTATAAAGTCTCAGAAATCCAAGGATTTATAAAGATGGAAAACACATCACAAACACAGAGAATTCTCTGTAACGGTGCTATCATGTTACCATCTCTGAGGAACACTCTCCTATAACCTATCATCTATGTTTGGAAAACACTGGATCACAATCTTAACGTGAATCACTTCTACTTCTTGTCTTTTAAGTAATCCCCTGAATCAGCTACTACTTAACTTCATAGCTAACTACGTGTGTTGCATCTTGCCTGGTCACCAGCTGTGTTCACCAAAGATTCCAGTGGTAGTTTTCAGGCCTAATTTCCTCAGAACTTTCACCGACTGTGTCCGTTGTTCGACTGTGCTTCACCTGCAACACCGAAACTGAACCTGCTTCTGCAAATTTTATCATAACTCCACAGCTAACAAGTTTCTGTTCCCAGAAACTGCAGGAAACATCATCTATCCTAAAACATTGAGGCTGTGTGACTGGTAGAGACTGGTTTGTGGTTTGCATTTAGTGGTTCTGAGGAGCACTTTACAGTTGGGATTACAGCTGCCAGTTATTACACATATAGAAAAAGTATTATTCACAATTATTTACTTGTTTGTATACTTTGTTGTTTTGTTTCTAACCCAAAAGAAAAACATGCATATTTTCAGACCATAAAGTAGAAGTTACAGTTATTATGGTACACATTTGTTGTTATTTACTTCAGTAAAAGTAACAAGACTGTCAAACTCTGTTGCAAGTCAAGAATAGTGAAAGAAAACGTGTTTGAACCTGAAGTATGTAATAAACATATGGCACATGAGTAAATGTAGCTTCAGCTCGGATCACATGATGAAATCAACATTAAAATGATACCTGTGATCAGACCATTGGAGGAGCTGCTCTCTCTGAAGAGGGTCCTTTATCTTCTCTGTGACAATAAGGATCGTGGCTCCGCGCATGGATCCATCCGTCGGTTCCAATGGTTGGGTTGGTTCTGATGGTTCGGTTGGTTCCGACGGTTCGGTATGTGAAAATATCAGCCGCAGCACGTTAAGATGAAGTCATTGTATTCAGTCTCCTGCAGCGTCTCATCAACACACTGAAACAAACTTTCTTCATCCTCGAATCAGTGGCAGGACTGCTGCGTGACGTCACTGCCCTCTCCCCCCAATGACTGCGCTGCGTGTCTGCTGCTTGAATAGACAGACATATGATGGTGTGTTAATCCCAAAAGGTGATGTCAGAGGTGCAGCAGCCATTTCACACAACACAAAAACACTGAGTGAGATAAGAACAAATATACAAGTTAAATAAAGTTTCAACCTAGAGCAGAGTCGGTTGTAATGTGCTGGACAGGGGTCAGCATGGGCCCCCTGGTCTTGTATGTGGCTACACAGTCCCACACAGAGCAAACGGTGCTGTGTGTCTTTCACAAGCAGCATTCTCTTTTTGTCCCCTGTTCACCAGTTGTGGCTGACTGGTAAAAGTAACTTATAGAGTTAGTTTAGTTCTGATTTTAAATACTGTACTCATTATACATTTACAGTATCTGATTGAATAACCCTCACTCCATCCGTGCAGCATGGTCCTACAAGTAAGTAAGTCTCATATTTATGGGAGAACTATGCTGATGACAGTTTAATAAGTTTTAGTTTTAGCTGAACTCCAAATTTGGTGCCACTTTTTAATACACCACACTGGATACGGGGTTTAAAGGTTTAAAGGTAACAAATGGTTAAATTATTCACTAATTGTTTACTATTTAATTCAAGGCAGTAAGAAGCCATTTTTAAGATGTCAGGACATAAATCCAAACTTTGTCAGACAGTGATAAAAACATGAAGAAAAACAGCACACACACTTATTGGAACTGCTGTCATTAGTAGTCCATTAACAAAGAAATCCACTGCTTCTATTGTCACTTAGAGTGTTGTTACATCATTGTCACCTTCTAAGAAGCCATTAATCTGCATGTACACGTGTTATTTCACTGCATTTGTAAATGATACACTGACTCTTTAAAACCAGCTGAATTCATTCAACATAACCCTGCAGGCTACAATTGTTTTTAACAATGGTTCATAACTGATCTGGTCTATAAAACATTAGCAGAGATGGTAGGTAACTAAGTACATTTACTCAGGTATTGTACTTGATTACAATTTTGTGGCACTTTGCTTTACTGGAGTATTTACATTTTCTGATACTTTTATGTTTACTCCACTACAGTTCAGAGGTAAGTAATGTTTTGAAGATGCACATAATTAATACAGAATATCATCACTGAATAGATGCTGAGGCGTTATTATGGATGAAGCAGCTGTCAGTATATAAAGTGGTTCAAATCAGCTGCTTCACCTGCCTTCACCTGCTGCTGTTTTTGTTTTTACAGTAACATAGAGCTTTGATTTACTTTTTCAGTATTGATTACTGCTTGGGAGTTCAGGACACACACAAGAGGTGCCAGGATTCAAACCACTGACCTAGAAGTTTATGGATGACCCACTCTACAAAATAAATCTTGACTAGAGTTTTCGACATTTATGTTATCAACATTATCAAAGTCAATACTGTGCAAAATACTTTGTTTGTCTTAGTGGAGTACTTGTACTTTTGAAGTAAATTTTAGATTATGTACTTGGTAATTAAACTTACTTAGTATGTAGTGTATTGTAATTTGTTCCCTGGATAACATGATCACTGTGGCTTGATAATTACCTGTTAACGTTGTTCTTCATCTTCTATCATTTACCCATAATGCACTGACAGTGGCAATGAGTGTGTGACCATCTACAGGAGAGTTGTTGAGAGCTGTGATATTTTCTGATGATGACTTCTCATTATTTAGGGAAAACCTGGTGCCTTTACCTGGATCATGGATCAAGCTCATATTCTGACTTTTTAAGTGAAGGTAGATCAACTACAACAAAGTCACACATTTTAGATCATTTTCAGTTCATGTTCATCCTTCAGGAGAAGCCATGGCACCAAGGACACTGAACAACATCTGACTTGGAAAGCAGCCCTGCTGCAGCAGCGATGAAAATAGCAAACCTTCCTGAGGCTTCAGATTAACACCACTTTGGCTCCACTGCCCCCTGGTGGTACAGAACTTTTCCCACAAAGTGATCAAAAGAATTGGGCTGTTAGATTTAAATCCACATAACCTCCCACTATAATCAAAATTGAAATATTTTATTCAAGAAAAGAGAAATATTGAATTACCCCAAAGCTGCTGTTCAGTGGCACCTTAACTGAAAACATCTCGAAGAACTTTAACACACACTGGCCAACCGTGTGTGTTGGCCTTAATCCAGTCCAGCTGCCACTGAACAATCCCAATCCAGGTTCGGGAGGCAGACACCCTCTCTACCTTTAAGACTAGACTTAAAACTTTCCTTTTTGATAAAGCT
>JAUMHL010000015.1:22753985-22767828 GCA_032362345.1 Sandelia bainsii
TGTTTTCAGCTACAATAGTCATTTACAATATGAACAATGTCTACACATTCATTCTGATCAGTTTGATGTTATGAAATTTGCTTTTCTTTCACAAACGTGGTCATTTCTATGTGTGTCACAACTTTTGACTGGTAGTGTATATCAAAGTTTTTCCATCTACACACCTGCCATTTATATTGTTTCTGCCTTCTCTCAACATTAATAACTGTCATGCTGTGCAAAGGCAGAAGTTCACAAGAAAGAAATTCCATTGTTCAGGAATAATTAGGCTGTAGTCTGCCCCCTTGTGGCTAAACGTTTAAATCCTCCCACAATACACAAAGTATGCGTGGCACTATGTGAACGAGGCCAATGACATTGCCGTTACCTACACATACATGTTGCCAAACAGCAAGTATACCTCTAGCCTCAGTGGTGAGCCAGAATTGTGTGGAAATAGGAAGGAAAGTGCTGTTTATGACTACGGTTACAAAAAACAACTTGGTTATGTTTAGGGAAAGATCATGGTTGGGATTCAAATAAATACTTCCTTTAAGTTAGAGGTCACAGGTCAGGCCACGTCACAGTTAATAATAATAATAAATCCAAAGTAAACGCTATGGAACAATCATCGTAAAAGAAGCAATGTTGACTGTCTGTTTAAAATTGGCTCCAGTGTTTTACTAATCCTTCTATCTGCCCCGACGTCCTTCACACACAGACTCTCTGGATAATTGCTAGATGTCACTAAGCAGTTAAACATATATAGAAACAGAAATATCAGGAAAACATCAAACTTCAGGAGTGTTGTGTTCTTATTTACTCCAAGAATTCTTTATCCACTGGAGTTTATGTGTGGTCATAGTGCAGCTGGGCATCCTGAAGCATTGTTCACAAATTGATGTGCATGGATTGAAGGTGAAGTATGTCATTTGAAGGACTGGTATGGGCTTAAGTAGGCCTGCAACAAAATAAAAAAAACCAAAGACTGAAGAAGTATGGAAAAACACAACAATACAGAGATACAGTATTGGTGCCTAACAGACAAGCATCACTAGGAGTTTGTGATGACTGATTAATGGAATAATATATTTATTCTTCATGGAGACAGATGAGTAAAATATTCTGACAGCTCTCTGTAAGCCGTGGTAGTCTGCCATGAGTCTGTGAAAATCGGTTAAAAGCAGGCTTGTCAAAATAATAACCCGCCTCTTCCACCAGCACATGCTTTGTTAATCATAGTTCAGAGACAGAGGCCAAAGAGGAAGAGTTCTGAAGAAAGAGGAGAACAGTTTTCTTCTCTGTAATGTTCTGCTGTGTGGTACCTCTCAGTTCCACAGTCTTGCTCTTCCCTCAGGCTGTTCGTGTGAAGGAAAGAATGACTAAGAGCTGGTTTGGGGAAAGATAAACAGTTGACACTAGAGCTTTGTTTTACATGCATCCAAAATCTTTCTTTTTCACAGCTTATCCCAGTTCACCACAGACCTAGCTCGGTATGCACTCTCTTATCACAGAGCCAGTAAAATGCAAATTACTCAGTGTGTCCCCCGTCACAAGCAGCCCAGGCATTGTCTGGTCTTTGAGCCTCCAAATGGTCAAATATTTGAATGGAAGTGCCAGCTTTTTTATGAGATGGCTATTGTTGTTTTAAGTCAGTCGTGGGGATGAAGTTACCCTGTGTAAGCTGCCTTGGTGGTGAGGGCTTGCAGGGTGTGAAGATAGCATCAGAGCCAGTAGAGGGGAAATTCCAGTGCAGGGAAGTGATACAATCTGAAATGCAGACAGTGCCATGATACAGTCACTGAATGTCTTTAAAAGCACTGTAAAAACAAGTATTAATATTGTTGTTGTTATTATTAATGTTATTATTGGTAGTCGTAGTAGTAGTATGTCAGAAAGACTGTAAACTGCTGTACATGTGTGTTTATGTCTAGATAAGTGTGATGGAGCCTTTGTGACAAACGTAGTCACATCTGGACAGGATTTGTGTGTGACAGGAACTCTCACATTTGTATATTCCTCAGTTCTGTAACAGCGCATGTGCCTTTTTGTTTAAATTCACATTCTAGATTTGGGTTGAGTTCATGGTTTAACATGGAATAACAAGAGACCTATAGAAAGCTGGGTGCTGTAACAGGTCGACATGCGTCAGATGAATGAAGAGCATGCTTGTGGGCATGTCTCACTCGACCACTGGAAAGATGTGGAGGGAGGAGGTTTCATAAGCCTCCTGACAATTCAGAAAGCACTGTCTGAAACACACTGTCCCCTTAACAGCAACATTTAAACCACAGATATTTATTTTTCCGCTCATTTGAGAACTGCTCCTCCGTAAGTGAAAAAACATATACTGCACTTATGACATTGTAAACTATTACTTTTATCCACTATCCCCTGCCCCAGAGCAGCATTATCGTTCCTGTGGATTTGTGTTTGTTCCAATCTGATGAACATTTGAAGATACACTCTTGTTTCACCTCTGGTTTGGGCTCTGCCAGTCCCAGAGAAAGATACCTGGCTGTTTAGCTGCCAGATCTCTGCCAGATCTTTGTCTGTCTTCTCTCTGGTCCTCTGAGACTGAACCAAAGAAATAACGTGGTGCACATGGAACTCACTGCAATGACCTGAAATGGGCTTTTATAGAAAATGTGAAGTTGTGTCACACTGTGTTGCATGTTGGCACCATATTGTGAGGTATGTGCTCTGTTTACCTGTGGTTACCATGAGTTACCTGTGTACTTTGTTTTTGTTTGGCTAAAAAGTAGCTTTAATCATTCAAAACTGATGGAGGAGAAGAGAAAAAGAAAAGGGACCCTATGCACTGCCCCCACCAACAGGATATTATATAAATGCATACACACTGTGTGAGTTCAAGTCTTCTTTTTTACCTGTTTTCTGTTGCAGCAGATAACAAACAGCCTTGGAGGGTGCGTGGTATGTAGCTTCAGGGCAGTTTGGCTTGTTTTCAGAAGAACTGCTTCCATCAGATAAACTTTATGAGGGGTCATAATTTCAGGCCGTCTTCTGTGTCGTCTTTCACAGTGAGGAGAAGGTGTGTGTTGGACAAGTGAAGTTTAAAAAAAAAAAAAACCCCATATACCAATACATTTAAACACATTACATTCAGACTTCCCATTCTTCACGTACTGGCTGCTTGTCAGTTCAGCAGACAGGACAGGTTTGTGGTGCTTCATAAATGGCCTCTCTACAAAATGAGCCTGTCATTTAGTTTATTGAAGGGTAGTTTACCACTTTTTTCTTCTGCTGGTCCTGTTTAAAGCAGCAGCACTGGCATATACTCCTCCCACATTTTGCACTGATCTCATTTCACAACAGTTCTGCTCCAGCTGCAGACATCATCAGGGAGAAGTGAAAATGGAGCTTTTGAAGGTTTTGGTTGCTTTGCTCATCCTGCACAGCAGGTACAGCTGCTGGCTCATTCCCATTAACCCTCAGGACAAAGTAAAATACATTTACAAACTTTTATCAAAATGCTGCATGCATGCATGAAAAATAACATGAGACATAAATTTTTTATCACAGTTTTGTCTACTATGCTGTATCTCCACCAGCCTTAACCAAATTAAAAATCATTGCATTTGTTTCAATGTTTACAACTTTGATGTCAAACATGCGCATTGTGTGCATTTATATTTTTATTCATATACAACATATACATACTAAGAAATACATCTTTTTAACATTGGACATTATATGTGTGCAGTGTTTCCACTAGGGTTTATTTTGCTCTTGTGCACACATTCATATAAAATGTACTGTTCGAGAACACTCTAGGGATGTCTTTAAGCAATGATACCACTGATATAAACATCAAACATCAGTGTGGGGTTTCTTTCTAAGACAGCACTTATCTCTGTAACTGAGGAGACCCTGAATAACTCCCATGACAGAAAACTGAGAGGCTGACCAGGATGAGAGAGACAGAGGAGGTACACAGTGTGGTCTGAATTGGATATCTAGATGAGGGAGGTTGACTAGGAATTGACCTATTTTGACTGGCTACACAATGTGTACCCCTCTAGATACACTGAGACCACAGGAAGTATGCTGAGTCTGAACTGCAGAAGGTCAAGTACCAGATTAACAGATAAAATGCATGTTGGTTTTAGTCATGCTTATAGAGCAGGAAGAGCAGTAAAAATACTAAACGAATGAAGACACACAACACACGTTCCTGGGCTATAGGACTGGACTAACAATTATAACACCTGCATCTTTGTAAACATCAAAACCAAATTAAATTTAGCATTCTCCAATTATGACAAGTTTATTGTTACTTCTATCCTGTTTCTGTAACCTGGAGTTTCCTATAGGATAAGACAAGTCAAGACACTGTATATGTTACTGTCCCCCCCCCCAACACACACACGCAGTATGTATATAGCACATAACTGTATGCTCATAGAAAGGGGGGCAGTTCATAATGATTTAAGAGAAAAATCAATGGTAAATGACATGCCAGATATTTTCAAAGTTGCCATCACATCAGTTTGTCTGTGGAATGATTTTGAATGGCCACACAGAACACACAGAATACGGTGATTTGCAAGCATTTCAGGATTAGGTAGGTGTAGGTGATGACATGTATGTCAGACGTCACCCTGGTAGACACGTGGACAGGGAAGGCATGAATTGATCTTCTCTGTCAGGTGGAAAGCAATGGAAAGCAAGTAATGGTTGGGGAAATGGGTCAGATGCACAGTGTCACCTTTACCCAAAAAACTGCTGGTTAGTGGTTACTGAACTTGAAGACGTCTCACTTCCCATCCAGAAGGCTTCACCAGGTCACCTTTAGGTCTTCTCCATATATCGACCACTACCGATAACTGAACTTTTTCTCTAGCCTGCTTTGGAGACAAGTTCTGAGAGCAAAATTTCTACACCTCTCAGAAGTTTATAATAAATCAAGTTCCAGGTGCTTGTGGAAGGAGGGGGTCAATCGCCTGTGATTGGTTAAAGAGCTGTCTCATCTCAAGTATTAACATAACAAATACAGTCTGAAAAACACATGCATTCTTACTCAGGGATGTGATCAGCAACTGATGTATAGGGAAGATGGAAAATTACAGTGGAACAGCAAACCACAGCTCAGTTCAGTTTATGGGAATAACCAAGTCATGGGTCTGTAAGAGAGAAAGAACTAACTTCAACACTATTACACTGACCCTGTCAGCTGGGACAGATGTCTAGATCCAAGATGTATGTGATTAACTTGTTACTTGTCCATACAGATATATTGATTACAAACAGCACCATGGATGCTTGCAGCTTGAAAACACTCCACATTTGTGGACATGGAAGAATGTGAGAGAAGAAATACAGTGGTTGACTTTTCAGTCATGTTTTCTTCCGTTTACACTTTGTGGTTCTTTGCTTCCATCCTCTGAGGTTTTACTCGGCCAGCAACATCATTTTTGTCTCCAAAGCAGCTCAGTCTACAACAAATGTTGCTGTAACTCCAGTCTGCTCTGTGTGAATTGTTAACTTGACCCTGGCCAAAAAACTCAAGGAAAGTGAGACTAGAAAAAGTAGACGGGTGGAGGACACAAAAGTTATAGAACTGAGAGGCCCAAAGAGACACACAGACACATCTCACACACACACATAGAGACATAGACACACACAGGAGAGGGAAGGAAAGTTGAAGTGTGCCAGTAGGCCCTCAGTCAAAACCCCGGTAGATGGAGCTATGGCCTGGTTTCTCAGCACTGAATGGGCCCTTTCATGATGGAGGCAGGAGGCTGTTGGAATGTAGCAGCCAGCAGTCTCTTTCAGCTCTGGATGGAAAAGCATCCTATTGCTCCCAATGCCTCATTTTCCATGGTTATGGCTACATGTAATCAATCACAGCCACTCACTGAAAACATTAAGGAAGCTCAACTAAGTTCTTTGTTTTGTTTTCTTGTAGTGTGGTGATACTACTATATGACACAATCCTACATTACTGTGTTGCGGGGCGCATGTTAAGAACCATGGCATCTGGCAGCAGCTACTTAACACGACTGAAGCCCCACTAGTGTCACCTAGAGACTGCTGTGTTCACTACACCCCACAGTACAGACAACACAGAGATGATTTTATATCATAAGAATCTTACCAGGATACATGTATACATGTAAGAGTCTTATTTTTTCACATTTGGCTATTAACTCTTTTTTGGGCAGCTGTGTGTTGTTTCAGCATTAGTTCATGCAGAGAAGAGCTCACTTGTGACCTCATCCACATTAGTCAACCACAACAGGACGTCTCTCTCTTTAGTAAAGATTCAGGCTCTAATTGGCTTCACCATATTTGTCAAGAAGATAGTTGAAAAGAAAACAAATGTCTGTACTCTGTAGACAAACATATTTTCATGCTAACACATTATGCTATCTCTGCTGTGTGTGTATTTGCTGTCTGTGAAGATACACAGTGTTTAGATGTTGTTCATTTGTCTTCCTGTTTTTTAGAAGGTTACTGTTATTTTGCATGAAACATACACAGAGAATCTATCTAATCCTTTATGTCATTTTCTACAATATGTCAATATGTTAAATGGACACTGTAGCTCAGGGGTCACCAACTAGTTTTCCAAGGGGGCCATATTCTGTGCTGCTGGCATGGCCAGGCACTTGGTATATTCTGTACCATCACAGTGTCAGAGGGCCACCAACACCTCCTGACATACTGTCAAAACGTTCAGTGAAGGGGGTCGCAGAGTCTGTTGGCCATAAAGAAACAGCGGGCTGCCAGCTCAACCCGATTTTACACATAAAGTTTATTTGCCATGAGAACTTTTCACCCTGTGACCAGCAACAGTTGCATAATGTGCTTGTCTCTGATTGAGTTTGTCAAATCTGACAAAAAAGTTCTGAGGAGAGACTAAATCTATTTGGATTTAGCACTTAAAAGTTAAAAATAAATAAAACTTAATCAAATCAAAGTAGAATCTCCAGCTAAAAGTAAGGAGCCCCTTACCTGAATGCTTTGTACAGTGCTAATGCCTCTGAGCTGAGATGAACTAGATGTGAAAGTGAACCAACCATCAAACCCAGTGAAAATAATCACAGCAGCTCTGTACTAAACAACCACAGAGGGACAACGTGGGACAGTTCAGCTGGAGGTGTGGAGTATGAAATATGTGGGCAATTATCAGACATGGAGAGTTTGATGAAATATGTTATTGAATTGTGGGATATGTATTGTATTATTACATTTTATTGAGAATGTTTGCCTGTTCTCAAAGTTCTTTGTAATGTTCTTTGAAGAAAAGCTCATTCAAAGCTCATTCATTAAGTCTGCCTTTGACACTTACCCTTTGTATTGCTGTTTCTGCAGCTGATCCTGGTCTTTCAGTGGATACAGATGGTTTGGTCGAAGCTCAGAGTGGTGCTGCACCTACAGCTGAAGGTAAGAGAAGACCTACTGTCATCAGTTTTACAGTCAATTGAAAAATGTGTCTACTAACACCTGTGAAGCTCATTATTTGTGAGTGATGTGTTTGTTTTAATCCATACAGAAATCAGAAACTGTGTTCAAAGTGCTGATAAAATGCGCTATAGCTGCAGATGCTCCTCAGAAGTGTAACAATTCCGAAACAGAGGTCAAAACCACAACACCAACGCCCATAGTCTATGGAAATGTGGCATTTCATCTCTTTTCATCATCTGCCTTTCAAAAGTGCTCACAGCCCACTAGAGTTTAGTGTTTTAAATTGTTGAATTTAATGGTGACTTAATGAAGCCGTGCACCAAAACAAAAAATCAAGGTCTGCACCAAACTGTTGATTTGGAGAACCGGTACACCCTTATTGTGAACTGTTGTTGGTCAGGAAATACTTTCCTTAACAACTGATCATTTGACAGTTTTGTTTGTGTAAAGATTAAACGAGTGAAAGGACAGTGTAGGGATGTGCTTATGTTTTAGGTCCCAAACATTATCCACACGAGGACTCGTTGCATTCTGGAGTATATCACCTTAACGTCATGCAAACGTTAGCTGCAGTCTGAGCATTGTACTTAGATGCAGTTAAACATCCATGACTGACCAGTTCTCCAGCACTCAGGCTATATATGTCTATATCATGGATTTCTGTATGTGTATGACACTAAGTCACCTTAGACAAGAATGCCATGGAAATGTCTATACTGTGGTTATGGAAAGTCTGCGATTAGCTCTATATTGACCTCTTGAAGTTTGCCACCTCCACTTGTGAGTAAGAAAACTAGGGCTGTGTGTTTGTGGGCCAGATGTTATCATTTACACTCACATAGTTGTGTGTACTATAACTGTAGCCTCACCAATGTGTCCAGATGTAACTTGACAGTAAAAAAGTGCAGGTGCAGTTGTGTTACATACCTCTGGATTTTATGGCAGGTACATGTAGATTTTTTTCATTGCCACTCTTTAGCTGCTTGAACTTTGTTTAAAACATTGAAATATTGACTGAATGATAAATGAGGAATAAAGTACATTAACTCCAATTAATTAATTTAAGCAGCCAACTATATTTTGAGCTGCTTCTCTTTTCAAACTAATTTTCCTCGGCCAGTCTTTCATCCAGAAGTCAGTGTTAGTGACCACATGGCAACAATCAGGCCCCTCAACTGTATTAAAGCGTTCACTAATGATTAGAAACAGCTTTGTTAATGGCCGTGCCTTCTGGTTTTTAAGCCCTGTCCTCTAAGCTTAGCTCTGTCATGCAGCATGGTGGCCTCCGGGCCTACGCACAACAATCATGTCATAATTTAAGGGGAAGCTTTGACATTGCTGCAGCAGGTCTGTTTAATACCACAGTACAGAAATGGGATGGTACAGCGTGAGGACAAAGTGAGCACTAGACAGTGATAGTTTTCATGATCTTTTAGAACAGAAAACTCTATTGTGTTGTAGTTTGAAAACACACTGTTTCTATATGTGATTTATTTAATTAGTAAGTGTAGTAAGGCTGAGCACAGAGCTTGTCTTCATGTGGAATGACTTATTAGGGGAAAACAGAATGTGTCCAACACTGATGGTTGGTATCTAGGCTTCAACATTGTCACTCTCTACACAGCAAAATAAGTTCCAGTTCTCAAATGTCAAATCTTTGGTAAACACAAACAGATGTATAAGAACATACAGATAGTTCAGTCTGATCAAAGAGTAAGTACACTACTAGTCAAATGTTTGGACACACATAGAAATGACAATGTTTGTGATTGAAAAGCAGATTTTCTAACATGAAATTGATCAGAAATACAGTCTAAACATAACATTAATATTGTAAATGACTATTGTAACTGAAAACCACAGTTTTTTAAAGGAATATTGACATAAACGTACAGAGGCCTATTATCAGCAAACATTAGTACTGCCTTCCAATAGCATGTTGTGTTTGCTAATGCAAGTTTATTCATGTAAAAAGAGAACTGAGAAAAGCCTTTTGCAATCTTTTAATGAAAAATATAGTAAACCCTATGTGTATCCAAACATTTTTCTGGTAGTGTCCATAATAAATCTGACCAGACATTTGATGACAACTTCCAGTGCTTGGTACAGGTTTCCCACACAGTCTGGAATTTATTACACCATTTTTCCCAGTCAATGAAAAGTCATGGAAAATAAGAAAAATAGTAAAATGTCTTGAAAACCATTGTGCCAACATATCTATAATATTAAGTTAGCCAGCTAGCTTTAGTAATGTGTCTGATAATCATGCAGCTCGTTTTGCCTGTGTCAGGTTTGACCTGTGTATGTGTGTGTTACAAAGGATCCAGCAACATCTTGAACCAGAGGAGCTTTTATCACACATGACTGGCTATGGTCATCTATAGCTCCAGTACAGGTATTTGTTTGACTTATTTGTAAAACATCATGGCTGTGGTGTTTCAATCATCATTATAACACCGGAAAGATCAATGATTGAGAAACATGTAGAAACATGCATCCGCACAAAAGCTCTGCATACAGTCCCCTCTGGAACTGCAGTAAACACAGAATGTTGTACAGTTTTCTAGAGGCAGAATCAGTTGCTGTATGATATTGTTGTTAAGATTGTCATTTAAGGTTCCCTTACTCTTCCCTTTAGCCGACAAAGGGGGAGTTGCAGAATTCAGAATCATGTTTGCACTATTTTCATTTTTAGAGATAGTTAATGTAGTAGTGGATGATCGGTGATTAAAAGTAGTCTGAAAGTTGCTGTCATCTAGTCTCTTATTGTCATCAATAAGAAAAGTAGCACTACATTTCAAAATTGTTAGCGTTTAACAGATTATTATATCTTGTTAACATGGGAGAATGTTGATAAAACAAATGGATTAAAATATACATCACTAGTCACTGTGTTGCAGCAGTGTGTGATTGTTTGATTTGTGAACTTGGATGGTGAACATTATTATTTTGAGAACTAAGAGTAAAATAAAAAACAATAATTAGAAGGAAAAATCTGGGTGTACAGGGCGTGACAAATATTCCTAAAAGCTATATAGTGAGGAATATGATGAGTGCTCTGGGGTCTGTTTAAAGTGGCTTCTGGAGAAACTGTTGAAGATGGTGGCTGGAAACAGCAGGGCCAGTGATGGATGGGAATCTGAGTTCAGTGCCCAGGATGTGAATTTCTGGAAGGACAAACAGGACAGCAAGTGTAGTGTGGTCAAATTATCATGACAGACCATGAATCTTCCTTTTCCCTGCACATCCATTCACTTATTCAGAGAGTTGCAATACATCCTTCATACATCTGTGGATAGAGCTCCTTGATCATTTACTCTATAATCCATCACAGCCATCACTTAGAAATATGTATTAGACAGAGAGATGAGCTTCATCTTTATTTCAGGCTTAAAGGGCAAAAATACAAACAAACAGATTGTTCTGTTCATGTGCCAAAACTGTTGACTGCTGCTGTCAAAGCTTACATCAGTGTAAATAAAAAGAGCCCTGTATCTGTCTGACTCTGCCATTTTATCCAAATTGTTTGACTCAAACTTGGTGGGGATCCAGCAACTTCTCAGGCCTCCAGAAGGAGGAAACAGTGCTGGAGTCATTTTCCAGTTGGAATATGAGGTCTGTTAATGTTTTTGACTTGGAGAATTGCACTACATCCTTTAATGAAAGATGAAGACTTTATAATTAAAGAGCCGCGTGGTGACATCACTCAGCTCTAGCCTGCTCTGCAGAGGACTCTGCTCTAGCCAGAGTAGTTGTAGCTGTAGTTTTTTCCTTGTGTCAACTCCAAAGCCTGGCTGCTACTCGAAAAGCAGCTGGTAGTAAGAGCCAGGGGACATGTGTGTGTGTGTTTATCATTGTCTGTGCACAGCGACTGTAAAAACATTCCTGTGTCAGCTCTGCCATGCCGAGGTCTTGTTGAGACACTTTAATCAGCACTGTTGCTCTGACTGACCAAAGACCAAGACTTGATCTGAGAGCACTGCACTGAGAGCGTTGACAGAGAAAAAAAACAAAAGTAAGAGACAGCACAAAACAAAAACGCCAGCGGGCCTCCACAGTGTGGGCAGTGAGCCATTCATATTGCAGTTGGAAAATTACTCCAGAACTGTTCCCTCTTTCTGGAGGCCTGAAAAGTTGCTGGATTGCCACCAGTTGTTGACTCAAACAATCCTTGGGTCTACATTAATCCACCTCTATATAATCTGCTGTCAGCCACACTCACATCCTGCCCTCGTCTTATTGCAGCAGTAAATCTTTGGTCTCTAATCAGTTCTTGGAAGGAGAGCTGGGGCCAGCAGTGGATTTTCGTGTTGATTCTGCTAAGGTGAAATGTTCATGTACAAATGTGTTAAGAAAATGACTTGCTTTATTTTATTTTTACTTTAGTTATGATAAGTAGACTTGCTGTGATTATGTTTGATTACCTCTCAAGTTTTTATTGGTGGATTGTAACTATCAAAGATAATAAAAAAGGAAGGAAGTTATTATTGTCATTACCCACTTCCTGCTCGGCGGAGCTTGCTGTTTTTTACAGGGAGTGACAAGGTTAGATTTGGGTGAGGGTTCAGCTTTGTTGTCATTTCCACATACACAGTCCTCTCTAGGGTTGCTGGGGTGATTTGGTGAAAAAGTCATACTGTAATTATTGTGGACAATATTGTGATTTGTAATATAATAAGCAAATGGTATTATGGGTCTACTGTACATAGTTATAGTCTATCATTACCTACTACTACTGCTCTTTAACACAAACACAGAACACAGACAGTGAAGGGGCCACAGCAACACGAGAAACATTCAGTGACTTACCTCAAGGAAAGTCAGTAATGTCTGTCTAAAAGGTCATTAGATTTGTCACTAGATGCTTTGCTAAAGGAGTGAGACAAAAAAATGAGACGCTCACCTTTCATTTCCTGGTATTTACATCTACATATATTAAACAACATGGAACATAGCACCTTTTTCACCAAGTCAGACATATTTTATGTGAACAAAAGTATTGGCTCATGTGACTGACAGGTGTTTCTTCTTATACAGAAGGTGTCTACGGTGAGCCGTGAGTAAGTGCTCTTAGTTTTAGCCTTTTGTCTTGTATTCATCTTTTGATCTTAAACCCAGATATCTTTAGTGTACAGAAAACACAAATAAATTGGCCTTGCTAGAGCTGTACAGTATGACTAACATTACATAACCCAATATACTTCATTTCTTATCCAGATAATAATACAAAGCAGGTGTTAGCACCAACTCCCTTTTCCCCAACTTCGTATGGTGTATGATGTGCTGTCTTTACTGTATGGTGTCTCGTCTTTACTGTATGGTGTCTCGTCTTTACTGTATGGTGTGCCGTCTTTACTGTATGGTGTCTCGTCTTTACTGTATGGTGTCTCGTCTTTACTGTATAGTGTGCCGTCTTTACTGTATGGTGTGAACACAGCTCTTTCAGTTTTGCAGAACTTATGCAAACATCCTTGATTTGTAGTTTTTACAAAGCAGACGAAACCTGGGGTCATGACAGACTCAACGAGAGGAAAATATTTATCCCATCATGAATGTCTGCTTTGTGTAATCTACATTTTCTTGTCACCCAAAGATAAATACTGTATGTATTCAGCCTTCAGACAATCAGTCTTTGTTTACTGCTGTGTGCTTTTTCAATTTCATTTTAATGAGCTCACAACGTAGAAGTGTAAGAGGACCAGTCTGTCCACACACACTCTGTTGAGACTAGTGTGTGGACTACGTACATCACTCATAAAGGAACTTTGTGGACCACATTTAAACAAACCCGAGCCACCCCATTCTTAAAACTAAACTTCAAACAAAACCTAGCCTATCTATCTCTGAACAACCTCCTCGATGTCAACCAGTCTGACTTTCAGAGTGGTTGTTCTACGAAAACAGCCCTTCTTAAGGTTGGGCAGTTCCTGCTTGATGTGTTGATCTGCCCCCTCTGTTCTTTTTTTTGGATGGGTTCACTGTCTCAGCATGTGCCTCTGCCTGTCTCTCTGACATCTCTGTTGGAAGAGAGAAAGGCGTCTGTAACTTATTCTCTCCAACACAGAAGTTCTGGTCTTCCCTGCCAGATCTTCCATACAGCACAGTATCAGCATCAGCTTATGGCCTTCACTGATGCTCCTCTGCTAGAAAACTTTGGGGTCATCACTGATGACAAACTAAGCTTTACTAACCACATCTCTAAAGCCTACAGAGTGGTGAACACCTTCATCCGTTTGTATAATCTCTCTCATATATTGTGTCTGGTGGTCCCCACACCACACAACAGAAGATCCCACGCAAAGCTCCTCACCTCAGTGATCCTGTGACGGTAGAAGATAAAACAACTTATAAGTTTAAGGAATTAGCAAGAGAGATCATATTTCTCCTACATTAGCTTCTCTCCATTGGCTCCCTGTAAAATCTAGAATAGAAT
>JAUMHL010000015.1:22775097-22792972 GCA_032362345.1 Sandelia bainsii
TGATGGCACTGTATTTGTTTCATATTAAAATGAATCCTCAAAAATACAACTTGCCTAATAATTGTGCACATAGTGTATTTATATAGCACCAAATCACAACAAAAGTCATCTCAATGCACTTTACATTGTAAAGTTTAAGACCTTACAGAATATTACTACATATAGAATTTTGTAAAAAAAAACAAACAAACAAACTACAGTCCCACTTGAGCAGCACTAGGCAAGAGTGGAGAGGAAAAACTCCCTTTAATGTAAGAAACCTCCAGCAGAACCAGGCTCAGTATGGGCGGCCATCTGCCTCGACAGGTTGGGAGAGTGGAAAGAGGAGAGAGAAAAGAACAGCAGGAAACAAAAGAACATCAAGCAGCAGACAAGCTAGTCAGGGACCAAGGTGGAAGGCAAGAAGAGCCACAGGTAAAGAGGGTTTTAGTTACCCATAAACGAGAAAAATAAACAGTAATGTATAAGAAAATACTGGGCCCATAAGAGGCCAAATAAATAGAATTAGACTGAAATAAACTTAATATCAAACTGAGTAGAACCACACTGCAACACAGCAAAACAAACTGACCTAATGAACTAAACACAAAAGGAAGTATATAAACTGGCTGATCAGAAATTAACATTACTAATTAAACAATAAATACAAACACACAAAACAGATAATTTATCAGCTTACAAAACCTAAATCTAATTCTGAACAAAACTACCATTTATACACAATTTAATCTAAGGAAATTAACACAATTTCAAAACAGGAAATCCCAGTTCCCCCCTGTTCAGTCAGAGCTGTCGGTCTGGTCCTTTGCTTCAACTTCTGCATGTAATCAGGTTTCACCCTCTGCCACCTCTTTGGCAAAGACAAAGAGAAATTAATTAATACCAAATAAGTAAAAAGTAATACTGTGACAACAGTGTTCACTAAATGTCCGCGCTTCCATTTAGTGAACAATGCTGTAACTAACTATCAAACTAAATTCTAAACTAAACAAAGTGTTTGAAAATAAATACAACTAAATAAACATGTGGCAATGCTGTGGCTGAGTGTGAACGTCTTTGTGTGGCTGTGGATACGGCCATCACACTACTGGAAACATACAGCTCTCAGGCCGGGGATACCTGGAGAAAGGTACAGAGAGGAAGAAGAACAACTATGGCGGAGAGAAGACACAAAGTTAATAATATGCAATGGTGGCATATGAGTGGATAGAGGAGACGAGAGGAGCTCGGTGTAATGTGGGAGGTCCCCCAGCAGACTAAATCTATAGCGGCATAACTAAGAGATGGTTCAGAGTCACCTGAGCCAACTCTAACTATAAGCTTTATCAAAAGGAAAGTTTTAAGCCTAGTCTTAAAGGTAGAGAGGGTGTCTGCCTCCCGAACCTGGATTGGGAGCTGGTTCCACAGGAGAGGAGCTTGATAGCTAAAGGCTCTGTCTCCCAGTCTACATTAAGAAACTCTAGGAACCACAAGTAGACCAGCACCCTGAGAGCGAAGTGCTCTGCTGGGATAGTATGGTACTATGAGGTCTTTAAGGTAGGATGGGGCCAGGTCATTAAGAGCTTTGTAAGTGAGTAGGAGGATTTTAAATTCTATTCTAGATTTTACAGGGAGCCAATGGAGAGAAACTAATGTAGGAGAAATATGATCACTCCTGTTAATTCCAGTCAGAACTCTGGCTGCAGCATTTTGGATTAACTGGAGGCTTTTTAATGCATTATTGGGACATCCTATCAGTAATGAATTACAGTAGTCCAGTCTAGAAGTTACAAATGCATGGACTAGTTTTTCAGCATCACGTTAACAAACTATTAGTTATTAGTACTTTTCTTAATGGACTTTTTTTGAATGCCCTAATTAATGCGCTTTATTCTAATTTTGAAAGAAAAAAAAGTTGTTGTAGCTCCTTGGGGCTGTTAGTTGTTCTAATATCTTTAAGCCATCACTACTATCACTAGCTAATACCACACCATTGTACCACTGTACAAATGAGAGAGCGTCGCTCACTGTTATCATTAATATCTTACTTTCACCAGAGCCTCCAGAGAACAACAGGAAGGAGGTCCTCTTCATTCTAATCCCTGCGATTTCCATCCCATTGGTCATCGCCTGCCTCTTCTTTCTGGTTTGTATGTGTCGCAATAAGCAAAAGGCTTCAGCTGATATACCACCTCGCTGCCAGCTCGGAAGCTCGCCCAGCCAGGACGTGGAGCTTTCTCACCTCAACCAGCCAAAACACCAGGTAACAACACACACAGTACAGAGGTATTATTAGTGTAGGGATACTTTGCTTAAATTCAGCTAAATAATTAAACAGAAATATATTGGTCATTTTACACTGTGATATGTTGAAACAATTAAGACTTAAACTAAACTTAAACTACATTTAAACTCTCCCCTACTCTACAAGACGGTGAAGATTATTTAATAATCCAAGTGTAATGTAAATTTACTTCACACTTTTCTCTGTGTTTTAGTGGTATACAGTACTACCAAATAAATGTTTAATTTTTGTACACAGTGGTTTGGGAGCCTTGTTGCCCTCTGACAATTTGTGGCCCTGTTGTCTGTTTTGCCAAGTCAGTAATTCAAAATGGTCAAATACATGCAAGCACACATTCAGGGTTTATTACTGTGCTACACAAACAAAAGGGGTGAATACACTGTTTATCTGGTGATTGTGAGGATGGAGTATAAAATGAATGCTTCTGTGATAATGCAACAGACTCCTTTTAATGCAGGCAGAATACCTGAGTGAAAAAGTACTGCATTGAGTTTTATTGTTGGTTTACTGCACTTTGATGACACATATTTGTATTTATTGCTTTGTGGCTGCAGGCAAAGCTGCGGGAGATTAACATGTCAGCAGTGCGGTTTATGGAGGAGCTTGGAGAGGATCGGTTTGGCAAGGTTTACAAGGGCCACCTGTATGGAGCTACACCTGGTGAGCAGTCCCAGGTAGTGGCCATCAAGACATTAAAAGACAAGGTGGATGTCACTCTCTGTGAGGAATTTCGCCACGAAGCCATGCTCCGCTTTCATCTACAGCACCAAAATATTGTTTGTTTACTTGGTGTGGTCACCAAAGAGCAGCCAGTAAGCATGATATTCACCTACTCCAGCCTCGGTGACCTTCATGAGTATCTGGTGATGCGTTCCCCCAACTCAGATGTTGGCAGCTCAGATGATGACAAGACAGTTAAATCCACACTGGAGCAAGCTGATTTTCTTCATGTTATCACCCAGATCGCTGCAGGTATGGAGTACCTTTCAAGCCAGCAAATAGTCCATAAAGACCTCGCTGCCCGAAACATTCTAGTCTATGACAAACTCAGCATCAAGATCCTAGATCTGGGCCTTTTCAGAGATGTCTACTCTGCTGATTACTACAATCTCATGGGGACAAGCTCCTTCCCCATTCGTTGGATGTCCCCAGAAGCTATTATGTACGGCAAGTTCTCCACCGACTCTGACATTTGGTCTTATGGTGTGTTGCTGTGGGAGACTTTCAGTTATGGTCTGCAGCCATATTGTGGCTATTCCAACCAGGATGTAATCGAGATGGTCCGTAGCCACCAGTTACTGTCTTGTCCAGATGACTGTCCAACCTGGATTTACACCCTTATGCTGGAGTGTTGGAGTGAATTCCCAGCAAGAAGGCCTCGTTTCAAGGACATCCACACCCGTCTACGCTCATGGGAGAACCTTTCCAACTATACCAGCTCTGCTCAGACTTCTGGCACCAGCAACACAACCCAGACCAGCTCTCTCAGTACCAGCCCTGTTAGCAACATCAGCATGAGCACAGTGAATGCATCACGCTACACCAGTCCAAAAAAGAGCTCGCCATTCCATCAGCCCCAGTTCATGCCCATGAAGGGTCAAATGCATCGGCCAATGGTTCCTCCACAGCTCTACATCTCTGTCAATGGATATCACCCCATGTCAGCTTACCCATACATGCAGAACTTTTACCCGATGCAAATACCCATGCCCATGCCGCACCAACAGATGCACCACCCTCCACAAATGCATAACAAAGCTGGTTCTCACCACAGTGGCAGCGGTTCCACATCTACAGGCTATGTCACCACTGCTCCTTCCAACACTTCTGTCACAGAGCGAGCAGCTTTACTAAATGAAGATTCCAACACCAATGATGAGGCCTTGGCTGACAGGGCATTCCATGAAGAGCTAGACCAAAACAAGGACTTGTCAGTGCCTGAGACAGAATTGTTAGGTGACAATGATCCTACACAGACTGATAAGTTGGCAGTCCACTTGTCCGACACAATTCCAAGTGTAATGCTACTTGAGGGACAGTAGAGCTGAAGTAAGTAAACTCTACTTGCTTGACAAAATTTTGATGAGCAGCATAAAGTGAAGGGAACTATTTTACAAAACTGTGACTGTGATGTTTTTTTCCTGAGTTTCTTATATATATATATATATATATATATATATATGGACACATTTGAATATCAAGTGTGTCTCATGCTGGTACCTCTTAAACTCCTGTGTCAAAGATTAAGCAAAGTTAAAAATGCAACCCTTTACAGACTTTGTTTATATAATTATATATATTTGTCATTGCTGTGCAACACAAAATGTTTTCTTATCTATGAACACTTCAGATGTTGCTTTACCTGAAAATAGAAGTTTGCCTTCTTGGATGCCTCAACTCTCTGTACAGTCACCTTGACCTACCAGCAAGAACTGCTAATTCAGCAAAAAGCGAGATGATCCCTTGCACTCTTCCCACCCACTTATAATGCCAGTTGTGTTTAGTAGAATGCACAACTAAGCCATGGGTAATGCTACAGAACCCAAAATTCAGGTTTCTGTAGTGGGAAAACAAGTGTTTTGCTTGTAAGCAAGTTTTGCAAACTTTATTGACTTGGTTTTTAGGTTGTTATTCAGTGGTTTGTGAAAGCCAATCATTGAACAATAGAATGTATGATGAATAAAAATATTGTAGGAGTTGTTAAAGAAACAGTCTATATTAAATTTACTGAGCTGTATTCGGAATTTACCCCATACAGTATCTAACAAAACGAAGGATCTTGTTGAATCTGTTTTTTCATGGGATTTACAAATGTTTGAATCCATGTGAAACATTTCTTGCAGTAAGTTGATACTTTTACATCAACCTTAATAAAAGTTGTATGGAGTTAATTCATGTGCTTTATTTTAAACGTTTCATTTGTACATATATATATAATTTTTTTGTTTTGTTGGTAAAGATTTCTAAGCCTGATGTTACAGTGCCTTTTCCACTACAAGTTGCTGTGTTAAAGCAGTATTTCCCTTATACAATAAAGTCATATGAATACAATTGTTTATTTGCCCTTTTTCTGTGCTATCACTTGTTGATAATGTTTCATCATTATGAATAAAATAAATGGTAAACTGCAAAGTCTAGTAACATAAGGACAAAAACATACTTTGGATTGAAGAAAAGCATTTGTTTACTCATAGTTGTAAGAGAATCTACAGTACATATTCACATAATGTACCTTAGTGGTGACAAATACTTTGTAGTAAAGTATCCATCATCTCTTTGAAGCCACTATAATGGGTTATTGATTAGAATCATCCTGTCTCAAAGTGATGCTGATAAACTAGTCTATGTATTTGTTACCTCTAGACTGGACTACCACAATTCTCTACTGATAGGATGTCCCAATAATTCATTAAAAAGCCTCCAGTTAATCCAAAATGCTGCAGCCAGAGTTCTGACTGGAATTAGCAAGAGAGATCTAATTTCTCCTACATTAGCTTCTCTCCTTTGGCTACCTGTAAAATCTAGAATAGAGTTTAAAATCCTTCTCTTCAGATATAAAGCACTAAATGATCAGGCTCCATCATATGTTAAAGACCTTATTATCACAGCAGAACACTTTGATCTCAGAGTGCTGGTCTACTTGTGGTTCCTAGAGTTTCCAAATGTAGCACTTTTAAGATTAGGTTTAAAACTTTCCTTATTGATAAAGCATATAGTCTCCCTTGACACACTGAGCTCTCCTCTCCTTTCCTCTCCTCTCCTCTCCTCTCTGCCTTTATATCCACTCATGTGCCACCATTGCATGTCATTAATTTAGTGTCTTCTCTCTCCTGTAGTTATGCTACCTTCTGCATCCCAGTCTGATGCTTATCCCATTGAGCTACCAGGCCACTTTTGTTGGCTCTATCCCAAAATTTTTTGAGTTGTTGCTATCATCAATTTCAAAATTACCTTCTTTTCTAAAAATGGATTTGGCGCTGACTGAGACTCTTAGCTTAGGCAGCTTAGGCAATCACTGTAAAATCTAATATCCATCACTGGTTATTTTAAATATGCATGCAGCTCTGCCGTGGTCAGTGCTTCTGACTTTATCTGCTCTCAATAATGCCTATATTATGATTGATCAGGTATAGACGTTGTTTTGTGAACTTATGTAATTACTGTGTGTGGAGCTGGTGTCAGATGTTTTTCCTCCTTTTCTCAAGTAAACACATGAACCAGACATTCATTTTCACTCATTCACTAATTTCACTCAAGTTGATAAATGATCTGATTAGCATGACAAAACAAACTTTGTTTCCTCAAGATAACAAGGTCAATTTTCTGTTATCACCAGAAAATGACGTTTGTTAACTTTAGATAAAGAGTTAATTATCTTATGATCTTGTGATTCTCCAGTGCCAGGAAAAGCTAAGTGAACTATTTACAATTATCTGTTTTTTGTTGTTGTTTTTTTGCAAAAATAAAAAATTGGTCACAGAATGTGTACTGATCTTCACCAGGGTCACAAAACTGTCAACAGTCATGATCTTTTTTGTCTTTTTATGACACATCCATTTAACATCAGAATCAAAAGGCAGCTCAACATTGTAATCAGAAAATTTAAAAGAAATTAAGTGAAAATTGCCCCTTTTGCTATAACTATTTATAAATGTGATAAGCTGCTGACATTAAAATGGAAAGAAGTATGCACTCAGCTAGTACGGAGTAACCTTTAAGCTACAGAATTAAAGGATTCATTGGAACTGGTTAACGTCTGTGTTTGTGATCACTAACTTGAAGTTATTGCTGTTAAAGGAGATTCAACCAGTCATTAAAAAACTGTGTCACTTACTTTTTCCACCATCAATCTGTATGTTTAATGGGTGTGTTCAATAAAAACATGAAAGATCATGACTGTTTGCATTCTGTCATCTTAGAAATATTGTGTTTGTTGATATTTGTGACTTTGGTGAAGATCAGATCATATTTCGTGATCAGTTTATGCAGAAAACACCTTGAAAATAATGGTAATAAGATAAATAAAAAAGATATAAAAAGATAAATTTATCTTGTATTAAAAAGAGAGGGAGATAGAGAGGAAGAAGCACAACTATGATGATGCAACCACAGAATCAGTCATGGATCTGAGGACTAAGATGTTTTGATATCAATTATTTTCACACTTTTCATATTTTAATCCTGAGCTCAATCATGGTGTTTGTTATTGTCAGTCCAAGTTCAAAAACAAAACATCCCTCAGATTCAGATCAGGCATCTCCATCACCTCCCTCCAGTCTCCTTAAATAACTATTTAACCAACAGTTATTATGATAACAGTGCTTTTAACATAAAATTTCAGAATTGCAAATAAAAATAAACTTTCAGTGCAGGCTTTTCAAGGAGTTCCCTTCCTTTGCTCTCTGGTTCTACTATTCATCTCACTACACTTTTCCAATATCAATACCATTAACAACCAAACAGAAAATTACTATGAGTCACACTATGAAGAATATCATCACCATGGAAAAACATGAGTTAATGAAGTACTGGGTTCAGTGTGAATATTAGCATTTATAGGATAGGTCCCTGTACAAACAATATAAAACTATGGCAGAACTTCACAGATAGTTAGGAATATCAAAAGACTGTGGGTGATGGGGCTTGGTGGGACTGATAAGAAATCATATAGTTTCATCAAAGATTCTGTGATGGATCCTTTAAATATTTATCACACAGAAACCATTCCAAATAAGAACTTATGTTGTGTCTTTTTTATATTTACAGTAGCCACATGTTGCTAGTCTATCCAATTCAATTGTTTTAATGATTAGAACTGTAATAATGTGTGGTTGATCTTACTTATTCAGTTCACAAATAATCTGAGTTTCATTGTGCCATGTAGATCTGTTTCTATTTGCCAGAGTGATAAGACTTAGGCAGCTCTGATGCATGTCCACAGGCATTTGGCTTATTATTACTCATGCAGCATTTTACTGTTGTGGTTGATTTTAAAGGAGCTGTTTTTTAAACTGTGACTCAGCTGGTAGAGCAGCCGTCCATCGACGCCAGGATTGGTGGTTCGACTTGGTGGTTCCTCCTGGCCACATGTTGAGATGTCCTTGCTCAAGACACTAAAACTCTGCAGTAGCATCATCATTTATGTGCAGTTGTCTAGCAACAATTTCCCCATGAGAAATACATGTCCAGACATTATTCCAAACCTTATTACAACTCAATAAAAATTATTAAAATGAAAGTGAATCCTTGTATTTGAAATGATAAAATATTTGGTATTTTTGCCTGTAAAACTAACACATACAGCAGCTGCTGATTTATCTTCTTTATAGATAAATCAACTAATTCCAGTACTTATAACTTTTAAAGTTGTGTACTTTATAACAGTATAACATATTTTATGAGGTATTCATGTACTTTTTTCCAAAATCTTAATATGTGACTTAACTAAAGCACTCAAATTAATAGTGCAGTACAAAGTGTAAGTGTACTGTGTAGTAGAAGTTCATGTAGGTGCTGTTTTGTTTAAGCACTTTATGTTCATCACTACAGGTTCATCTACGTCTGTATATCTGCACTAATCATTAATATTTTCTTAAGTATCAATCTGTGTTTAAATGGACCAAAAGACACGGAGCAGCCATTTTACTGTGACTGTGCACCTCCAGCTACAAGATGCATTCGAATATACTCCTGCTATCCAACAGCGACCCCTAGAGGTTTTAAGAATTATGAGCAATTGAAACAATGCAACGCAAAAGCCGCCAACTACATCTTTCATCTAAATGTGTTTTATCTCTGCTTTTATCTTATTTTGTTTTGTCTTGTTTATACTCTTATGTAGCACTTGTAAATGCAATTTGCATCAATGTAAATTGCCCTATAAATATTATGAATTATTGTAATTATTATTATTATTATTTTAATGTTTTACTTTTCTTGTATTTTGAGTATTTTTGTATTTCTGTTCTGCTTTTATCCCACTTTCATGTTTGTATTTTTGTGTTGCCTCCTTTATTTTCATTTCTGTGCTATGTTTAGTTCATCATACTTACTCAACTAACATTTAGCTTTTTAGTGTATCGCGATTTTTAATTTGGTTAGAGTTAGCATGTGATGATGCTTTAGAGTAATGTTTTTCTACATTTTGAACTATATTCTATCATTGTTGTTGTATAAGCGTATAAGGTTTAATCATTAAATACTAATTTAGTTATGTTATAGTTAAACTTTAGTCTTGTAACAGTTGATGCATTAGATTAACATGATATAGTACAGTAGCCACAGTACCAACTCATCTACATAAACTACAATAGAACCCATTCTGACTACCTTACACCATATAACCAGATTACTGTACTGTAGATACTGTGCAACTTTGTGTCTAATACTACTATTAGTACTATTACTATTAGTAATAGTAGGCTATAAACATTAAATACCTCTGGAAAATTCGGTCGTAAAATAAAGAAATCCAGGCTGTGTGTGGTGAAGCGACACCAAAAGCATCATTGGCGTTGTGGATGACGACATACTTTTTTTTTTTTTTTTTTACTTTTTTTTTATTTGAGCCATTGGTTAAAAAATCGGAAAATGTTGCATTCCGATTGGCTGTAGTGGCTGTCATTTAATGTCACGCTGCCAATACCTTCAAGCACTGACCCAATAACACAGATCTATGAGGCAGCAGCCACCTTGAAAGGAAAAAGCCAAGGGAGGTGAAGTAGGTAGTTCACAACTTGTAGGATTTAGTCGAGAGTTGTTTTCTGATGGAAGAGCTGCGCTTCGTCTCTGTGCTTGGTAGGTGGAGGAGAATCCGACGGAACCCTGCAGGCTGCTGGTCAAAGTAAAAGGTAAAGTTACAGTTTAGATCGGAGCGTTGAAATGAAGTGAAGCTTTGTGATGTGGTTCATCTCAGTGTCGTTTTGCGTAAGAGCCACATTAAACGTTGGGTACGTTAGTGTTCGCATGATGGGTGTAACCGCCCTCAGCTTCCAGCTAGTGGTTGTCTTACTAGCTTAATGACTGGTGTTATCTAGTAGATCGCTTGTGTGTAACGTTAGCAGGTAAAGGCAGGATAGTGCTCGGGGTAGGAGAAACTCAGGCCTGCCACTAACCGGAGTTTACGGAGTGCAACATAGTCTTTCAAATCTGATGTCAGCGACGTTATCAGCGGCACTAACACACCGACTTGTAACGTGAACAAAGCGGCGTGTTACAAGCTGTAGCTGCTGCGATCGAGACGATTGTCGTCTCTTCAGGGCGTAGATGGAGCCACGCTACAGCTGTGATGTAATGTAACAGGATGTCCACATTGTCTCCTCATGTGTTCACGTTATTATCTAACACATTGTTTTACACTCACTAGATCGTGTGTGTGTGTACGTGTGAACATATGAGACCAATAATATGAGCCAGCATAGACATTAGTCTGAGGGAGGCCGCGGGGATACTGTCATGTAATGAGGGATTCTGGGGCAGTAGGACGTGTGGACGGTCCGCTGCAGCCAGGCCCCTTCGCCCCCGGCTCCGTACACCCCCCCGCGGCCGAACCTCTTGTGAACTACCACCACCCACCTCCAACAGCACCACCCGTTCTTCTCACGTGTCACCCAGATTTAGTCTTGATGTCATATGTTGCTTCGTTAGAAGAGACAAAAGCGATCATCCCTGTGTGTAAAATCTCACCATCTCCACAGTGTTTCCCCTGTGATCGAAAATATACAGCCCATATTTTTAGAGTTGATTACACCACTTTGACTGGTTATGATACAATCAAACATGAACATGAACAGAATTGCAAGTTGCTGTTAGGCCCGGACTAACACAAAGTGACGTAGGGCTTGTTTGGGATCATATTAAATTAAGCTGCATAATATTTCTTTACTTGTCACGTATTTATCATGTTTCCTGTGCTTCCTACATGTAGACAACGTTAAAGACAAGGTGAGGATGTAAAGTCAGAGGAGATATTTCTAGAAGTATTTAGGTGTGTTTAGTGTGAAGCAATGTCTGTGTGTAATGAAGGCCTCAGATTACAGGCTGTATTTGAGCTTCTGCCAGGCCATGTGTTAACAGCTGTCTGTAGTCCTTTGTTCCTAATGGCCTGTAACAGTTTATTACAACGTTCTTAATACTTTATCTACTGAGACCAGTGCTTAGCTGTGACTTTAAGAAATGAAAAGAGGATAAAGGTCTAGTATTGTTAAAGAATTGTTTGACAGAAGATGAATGGTTAGTGACTATAGAGATTCTGTATGTCATTTAATTAACAAGTCATTTTGGCCCTGATAACACTTATGACTCTTATATATCACTGGGCTTTTTGTACAGGAATCAAAATAGGGTAAACATAATCAATAACAATTACCAATTCACGTAGTGATCAAGATAGTCAGTGACATCGTTAAAAGTAACGCAAGAATTGGTTCTGTGTGTCTTACAATAAGTAATATGAAACTGACCAAAACAATAGTCTCTCAATCTGTCTGCACCAAATTACAGTTTATGTATCTTTTCAAAAATTGTCAGTGATTGAAGATATTTTTAAAAGCTCCTCCCCTCCTGCTGATGACAGAGGATGACTCTGTGCTGGACAGAAACTGCTCGTAGAGGAAGTGCTTTGTCTCAGCCTCAAAATACATGAGCACAGTGTAATACCTGGTGCTGGTTTCAGGAGTGTGATTAACTTGATAACTTGATTAACTTTATTTTAACTTGACACATCTAAAACAACTCTCATTGTTTGCTCTTCTACAGATTTCCTCAACTTAAGTGGATTCATCAAATGTGGCAGCTATTATTATAATTGCATATAAGCATTATGATGTACATTTAAGGACCTATGACCTTAAATGACCATATTGACACTAGCAAACAGTGATAATATGCAATCAATCAAGCAAGAGGTGGACTCCAATGAGTCCTACTGTGGAGAGGATGCCCTGGTCCTGGCTGTGGCATTACAAGGGTCTAACAGAGATCTGCTAGACCACAAAATCTCTGCAATTCCGTTCAAGGCTAAAACTACCTGTCGCAGGAAAAGAGAGTTTATCCCAGAGGAAAAGAAAGACACTCTTTACTGGGAGAGGCGTCGCAAAAACAACGAGGCGGCAAAGCGCTCAAGAGAGAAGAGGCGAATAAATGACATTGTGCTTGAGAACAAGCTGATGGCTCTTGGAGAGGAAAATGCCTCCCTCAAGGCTGAGCTGCTGTCATTGAAGCTGAAATTTGGCCTGGTGAGCTCGACAGCATATGCTCAAGAAGCCCAGAAGTTATCTACTTCCACCACTACCAACCTCTACCATGAGTTTGTTCCACCCAGTGCTGACCAAGCTTCTTTCAGCAGGGATTTGGAGTCACTTCATCTGCGCAGCAGCTGTATATCTGTCATCAAGCATTCACCTCATATGCCAGAAACATGCCCTGCAACTCAGGGCAGCTACGGTATCTGCAGGACTGCAGAGGTCAAGCAAGAACCAGCGGAGAATAGCAGCTGTGCACAGGAGAGGAACAGTCCCTATGAACTCTATAAAAACTACATGACCAGCCCGTTGTCTGGAGTCTGCCCACAGCCTGCTTCGTTTCTGCATATCACCAGGTCATCCAGTAACTCCCCGAGGAGCTCAGATGATGGTGCTGTAAGCAAATCATCAGATGGTGAAGATGAGCAGCAGGTCCCCAAAGGGTTGATACAGTCTGTAGCTGACCCAAAAAGTGTCATTGTCTCCTCACACAAAGTGCCCGATCCCAGTTGTTCAGCATTGCCCCATAAACTCAGGATCAAAGCCAGAACCATCCAAATCAAAGTGGAGGCCATTGACCCTGAATATGAGTTCTCTGGAAAGGCCTCCTCTCCTGCCAGTGTTTCAGGGGGGGGATGCTACCAAAACACACAGGATTCTTCAGAGTACACACAGTCCCCCCTCTGCCCTTTATCGGTACAGGTCACCAACATTCAAGACTGGGCCCATCAATCTGAGCAGTGGAATAAAAGCAGCACTGAAACACTGCAGTATGGCTGCAACAGTAGCAGGCAAACCCCGAGTCCCATCCCAAACAAAATGGCCGTGGATGTCAAAGAACCTACCTATGCACAGTCAGACGCTGAGGATATGTGTGTAAAACAGGACCTTGCTGCCCTGTCTGCAAAAGTGGCCTCTTTGAAAAGACTGATAACAACACAGCAAGGTTCTGTGATGTTTGACCAAAATTGCCATTGATCAACATAAGTCATTATAAAATTGATCTTTTTCTGAAAGACCTGTGTGTGTTTTACATTTTCACTTCATTTGCTGTAATGTGTTGGTGATACGGGAGTTAAATAATGTTTCAATTACTATCAAGTTTCAAATAAAAGGCGTACAAATAACAGCAGAGGGTCAGATGATAACTCCTTCAAGCACAAACTTTTTCAATGTACTCATAAAGTCTGAGGAGAGCTTGAATTATCTGTACTGGAAAAAAAATTCACATAAATTCAATGTAAGATACTATACTACATCAATTATATCAGTAACAAAATCATGTCAAAGTAACCACTCAGCTTTTCAGTTTCCCCCTCTAAGCCGAATACTCTTTACATTCACTTGTTAATTCTAGTCCATTCTACTTTTTTCAGCAATGTTAACTGTCTGATTTTTCTTACAGTAAAAGTCTACCAGGATGGAGGGAAATTACAATAAAGGCTTTTAATGTGAAAAAATGTGAGTTTGAAGTACTGAGTTTCATTCACAATAGCTTGTTTTTTCAGCAGGTAAACATGAAGGAAATGTTACCAGAAGCATAATGTTTAAATCCATGTAATATTGTTATTCCATTAACTATTGGAAAAACGTTCAGTACTGCTGTGTTTTACAGGTTTGTAATTTTTGATAAATGCCCCAATTTTTTTGAAGATATTTCCTGGAAAGTACTATGCATTTGGTATGTGTACTTGGAAAAAGAACTGTTAATTGGTACAATTCCAATTACTTTAAATTGAACTTAAATGAACTGCTTTGTAACATAGAGATTCCTTAGTGTGAAGCACATCAACTGAACATTTGTCCACACTCAAACCATATTCAAACAGATATTAAGAATGATCAAATTACATTGTTTCGGGAAATGTTGGAATCTCTTAGAAAGTTACAGAACCATAAAATGTTGCATTTCTGTTTTCTCTCGTCCTGGTCGACAGTGTTGATGCTGTATATCATCATCACTTAAGTGAACTGTACTGTATTCTTGTACATGTTACAATCAGTGGCAGTGTCGCTGCATTCCAGCAGGGAGTTGAAACATCTTTGCAGACATCACAGTACACAGTCTTATCTTCTCTGCTGAAGTTTTAAAAAGTAAAAAAAAAAAAGCTAAGTTTAGTGTAACTTGTAAGAAAAGCCTCTGGTTCACTGGTTCACTGTTTGCCAAATAGCCATCGCTTTGTGTGTTTGTTTGTTTGTTTGTTTTGCTTACACCTACTAAGCCGCTGATTGGGGCGGCATGATAGCTCAGTGGGTAGAGCAGTTGTCTTCCAACCCAAGGGTGAGTGGTTTGATTCTCAGTCCTGGCAGGCTACATGTCGAGGTGTCCTTGGACAAGACACAGAAACCCTGTAGTAGTGCTGACACAGGTCTAGCAGCTGTCCAAACAACAATTTCCCCAAGGGGTTCAATAAAGTATCAATTATTATTATTTAACCAAGCATGTGTGTGACACCGGCTGCAGAACTGTGACTACCATCTGATGGAGCTCACAAGAGCGTAACAGAATTTTGTGACAGTGATGATGACTCCATTTGCTCAGCAGCCTGAAGTTCAACTGTCTGTATCACATCACTTTTTCAAGTTTTATTGTAACTGTTTTTGTTTACAATAAATGTCACTGAATCATGTTTCCTCCATTGTGTGTTCTTATCAAATACACGTCATTTCTATAAAGTATAAGTTAAAGTGCAAGTAGATTGTGTCCCCTAAGAAAACATTGCTTTTCCCAGAAACAGAACTAAGAGGTTAACAGTAGCCTGGAATTATGACCTGAAATTTGCTTAACAGATTTTCAACCTGCCTCCTATGGTTTTAGTTTGAGGAGTACATGTGCATAAATGGTGTTAAACTTCTCTCAAACATCTCTGTGCTTCCAGCTGCAGGGCAACTGCTTCATGCTTTTGCTTTCTATTTCGTGTCATAATTCTTAAATGATGTGTATTTTATTGTTGTTTTAAAGATTAATTTAACACCTAGTCATGGGACAGCAGTTGAATTTTTGCCTTTTGGGTAACACTAGTACATTGTTAATCAGCAGTGTTGATTAATGTGCATAGTTCCTATGAGCAACCAGACGCCACCAACTGTACATCCTGAAGCAGATATTTTAATATATGAGTGGCAGAGAGGGGTTTAATACCAGCCATATACATGCTCTCTCTACTAGTAAAACTAGAACCAGAGGAAGCAAGTTGAAAATCAGTGAAGTAACCCTTTAGAACTACTGTTTGAGGCATTAAGACAGAGTCCTATGTTATATTAAACACTGTTTCTGAGTAGACAAGTTGCCGTGGAGTTTTAAATTTGATGCAGTGGATGTATATATATATATGATGACAGATGCCTACTGTATTAGGTTACATCAAAATCTGTGACAAAGCCTATTGCTCAAGAAAAAGTCAAAACCAAGTTTACTATCTTGGTTAACTGTAAGGTTTTGTTGGTAGTTGGAGTATTCTGTGGGTTAGTGAGAGCAGTGGAGTGAACTACACTTCACCAATCATAAAGAAAGGATGTAAAATGTCTTACTTGTGTAAGTGATTTTAGGCTACTTCATGCAGATGGTTTGATGGTCTTGGAATGAATAGTAATATGTAACAAAAATTACTGTAATAATTAAATTTAAAGCATATATCGTAATTCAGATAAATGCCCATTTTTGTGGAGATAATTTAAAAACATTGGACAGTGTTACTTCTGTGAAGTTAGAAATGTCTATTTCAATTGTTTTCTAGCTTCATAATAAACTGAGGGGTAATATATATAAAAGCTATTCATATAGATGCAACAGAACCGTAACAGATTAGAAGCGGGCGGTCACGTGGTCGGAGCACGTGACTAGGGTCAAAGTTGAACCAGTCGGACAGCACTGCGGCTCCTCAGCATGGCGGTACTGCTGGGACGCAGAGCCCTGGTGCAAGTGTTCCGCGCGCAGGCAGCGGAATGGGACAGCTCGTGCAGGCCGGCAGTGACCGTCTCCTGCTCGAGACAGTATGTTTTCTCCGGGACAGTCTCGCTTCTTTCTCGCCTGAACCGCCCCGAAGCAGTGGCACGACACTACAGCTCTGACTCGAAGGATGACCTGTGCGTCAGGTACCTGGACGGAGAAGACGCCGGTAAGTTCCGCTCAGAATCAGGGTTAATTGAAATGCTCGGTGGGTAATGGAAAACTGCAGCTTGCTGTCAAAACGGAAGTCACGTTAGCTTTCTAATATACGGGAAATTAGTGTGAAATATTTAAGGTGAACTTCGACTGGAAAGCAGAGGCCGACAGACAGTCCACTATCCAGATCAGATACTAACCAAAAGATAACCCCGCCCACCACTAAAAGGCTCGATGAGTCAGTTCGCTACAGATTCGATCACAGGTGATCGGCGCACAGAACGTGACGGTTAGTGTTCGGGCTAACTTGCTCTGACGTCATGCACACGGGGGGAAAAGTACAGTACCCTCGCGTGGAGGCTGCTGTTTTTGTTGCTCTCCACCGACTGCAACACCTCGTGACGTAATGGAAACGCCTGGCTCTCACCTCATATCAAATGTGATTGGTCCAGATGATGGATCAACAGCATGAGATTTACAGAAGCTGTTTTGTTATTAGTTGTCACTGTGAAGGCATATAAATGAATAAACACTCATCAGTGAGCCGGATACATGTTTATTATATCATAAAAGAACCGTCTGACTCTGACTTGAGAGTTTTTGGAACTGGACCGCCCATGTAAAGCGTGGGAACACGTCTTTTCACTGCACCTTTGCTTGGAAACGTTGGGAATCATTAAGCCCACTTAAAGCTTAAAGTGTTTGTTACATTATGATGGTTAAACATGTGTGGAGGGTGATCCGAATGGATCACAGATCAACTGCAGTCTACGCCTATACAAATAGTTTATTTTATACTGTAGGCTGCATACAGTCTATAATGGTTCTGTTAATAATCTAAGTCTTGAAGTAGGCTGTAACGTCTGCACGGATGTTTTTTTTAAATATGTGATGAGGTCAGTAATCTGATCTGTCAGTAATCATATTGCATTTTGTTTTGTTGTGGCTTACCATCAATCTCTTGCTCTAAGTTGCTCTCAACCACCACAGGTGAGGGTTTGCCCATCGCCTGTTTCTGCTCCCCTCCTAAGCAGCTCCCAAACCCTGAGGACGGGGATTGTTTATTAAAACAGTTTAGGGGTATACTGGTGTTTGGAGTTTGGTGAACCACCCTGAAACCCCTCCCGTCCCACCCAGAATGTTACCTCAGGGCCCAGGGTGCAGACCAGAGGTGGGTAGAGTAGCCAAAAATTGTACTAAAGTAAGAGTAGCGTTACTTCAAAATAATATTACTCAAGTAGAAGT
>JAUMHL010000015.1:22793427-22810363 GCA_032362345.1 Sandelia bainsii
AGTGTGAACTTTTTACGTTTTCCATAAATTTCACCCGAAAGCCAAATATCCCTAACTTTTTGTGAGTAGTGTGTGTGTATATATATATATATATATATAGTACATTCTGCAAACATCTACTGTAACTAACATCTACCTTTTGTAGTATAGAACTGAGTCCCAGCCTTTCAGTTTTAATGATCTGATCTTTGTAGATGTGTTTTCTAGGTGCATCAGTATTGTGAACTATCCTAATTACCATGCTACCATTATTAACCAGCCTATTTAACACTGTCTTTCAGGTATTGTTGTTGTTGGGATAAATCGACCAAAAGCCAAAAATGCCATAAGCAAAAATCTGGTCAAAGTGGTATGTATTGCTGTTTACATTTTTGTTTATTTTTTCAAAAGCAGGATGACAGTCAGTGATTGCTCCTCCTGGCCAAACATATTTCAGTGTTTACTAAAATAATTCAAAAATTTCAGAAAATTGGGGCTCTGTCTTTCAGATGTTTGAGGCTGTGGAGAATATTAAGAAGAATAACAAAGTGCGCAGTGTCATTTTATGCAGTTTGCTTCCTGGGGTCTTTTGTGCAGGTACGCTCTCCTTATTTATTGCTTTGGAGGGATTTTTCCCTTTTGCGTTCTGCTGTTAGGAATGTCTCCCCAATACTTCAGTTGTAGACATTTTGCCAATCTAGTCATTATATGTAAAAACATAAATAATGTTTTGGATTTACATTCAGAAATCTTAACAGTGATTGAGGAAGAAGAAAATGTAATGTAGAAACAATCCTACTGTACTGATACATCCTGCTTTAAGTCTCAGTTGTGCAATAGCAGGTTCTTTCCTTCACATTCAGGACCTAGATATAGAGATATAGAATGTCTTTCTCCTCCAGCTGCAGCCACTACTTCAGCTTAAGATGCAATGTAACTTCCAAGAAGTTTTTTTGTCAATAAAATGCCATGTTTAAAATAGGATTTATATATAAATAGATTTATAAAATGAGTCCAAACTGTACCCCTCTGCTGTATGTTTTAGGAAGCCACAGTCCTCTGGCTTCACATCATGAATTTCTCTGTGTGTGCAGGTGCAGACCTGAAGGAGAGGGCCAAGATGCACCAGAGTGAAGTTGGACCATTTGTGTCCAAAGCAAGAGCGCTCATCACAGAGCTGGGTGAGGGACATAAAAAATTATTTTCTATTTCCTGATAACTAATGTTCTCACTTGAGAAACCAGTATTTGAATCCTAATGTACATTGAAAGGTTCATGAATGAATGACATATTTGGAGTGGTACTAAGATGTTACAGACAGTATCAGTACTAAATGAGTTCTCTAGGTTATTCTAAAAACACTGGCATAAACTGGATGCAGGTTGATACTGCTTTTTCAAACAGTCACTTGTAGATGAGTAGATGTAGTTGGCTCCATGTGTATGTAATATATTTTATTTGTCTTAATTTGGACCATGTTGTCTTTTGTTTTACAGGAAGCCTGCCAGTACCAACAATTGCTGCAATTGATGGAGTTGCCTTAGGTGGAGGCTTAGAAATGGCCCTTGCTTGTGACATCAGAATTGCCTGTAAGACTTGGTAGACTTTATTTCTTTGTTTCTGATTCTTCCTCTGGTCTATGTGCAAAACACTGCTAATTATTAATAGTGGAGAAGCTTGTCTGACTATCATCAGAATCATAACAGCTTATGAACTTAATATTTTAAGTGAGCAAAATTGTTGTATTTTTAAAATGTCAAACTATGTGAAGTGCAATTTTAAAATATTTCCTTGTTGAAAAAGTGTGGAGTTTGTAATCTGTGGTAGGTCCGTGTAGACTGGAACTACTCATGTCACAGTGAACTGGACTGTTGTGACTCAAAGTGGCTAATACAGCCAGCTGTCCTCTACAAACTCCATTTTCAGTAAAGCTGGAACTTGAAAAATGCAGTTTGAACTAAAATTTGTGATTTGTTACTTGGAAAAGATTTCCAGTAAATAAAACTTAAACAGAAGGCTGAAACTTTTAAGAAATATTCAAGTAAAAAACATTCTGGATGATTCCAAAATCAGCAGGTTCATTGGTAACTGGTGAGAGGATCATGATTAGGTATAAAAGGAGCATCCACCAAAGGCTCTAGCAGTCTAGCAAGTAATCATGTGCCAGGAATTGCAAAGAATTTAGGTATTTCATCATTTACTACGTAACGTTATTCAGGGACTCTTGGGACATCTCAGTGCGTAAATGTCCAAGAGCAGAAACTACTGCTGAATGTGTGTGACCTTCAAGCCCTCAGGTGACATTACATTGTACTGTGATGAATATAGCTATGGACTCAGGAGTACTTTGGAACACTGTTGTCACTTAACACAGACCACTGCTTCATCCAAAAATGCAACATGAAACGCTGTTATGCAAGAAGGAAGCCATACCAAGGTTATGTGACATGGACTCTGTTTACATGAGTCCACATTTCAGCTTGTTTTCAAGAAAAACAGACATTAGATTCTCTATGCCAAAGATGAAAAAGAACAAACAGCGTTATCAGTGAAGGGTACAAAGGCCAGCACAGTACAGCATGGATTAGAAATATTTCAGCATGCCAATGCCTCATTCTGCACATGCTACACACTGTAGCAAAGAGTCACATAATACTGGCCTGCCTGCACTCCAGATCTTTTACTCCTGTAGTCATCGAAATGAAAAAATAAAGCTTGAAATAGGTCACTTGTAATAAATCTAGAGTGTATGAGAGCTATACTTTTTGAAGTAAAGTATGTGTCTGTGTTAACATATAACAGTTTACTGTATGTATATGTAATAATGTTGAGCGTATTAATGTATTCATTTCTTTCTTTTGTTTATATTTGTTGTAGTAATAATAGCAATAGTTGGTTCTAATATGTATTTAATGTATAAATACTAACTCTGCTCTTTGATCTGTCTAGCTAATACTGCAAAAATGGGCCTGGTTGAGACTAAACTTGCAATTATTCCTGGAGCAGGTAAGGTTAATCTTTTAATAATCTCCTGTTTAAATGTAAATATTTAAATGTTTACATGTCATGTCATTTATTTGTGTTTTTTAAAACTTCTGGAGAAAAGATCTGAACCTGTGAAACTGTCATTGTCAAGGTCCCCTATTAGGAAAAATTGATAATTTTTGTACTACTTATGTCTCCATTGTACGGAGCCTGGGAGGTGCCATGTGGGGAGGGGGGTGTTGCGAGACTAAATTATTTGCACAGATTACTAAATTGAGAGAACAAATGAAGTAATCTGTGCGCAGGCATTACTTTATTCATGCTCTTGATTTATTGCCTTTTGTTTTGTTTTATACACTGTATTCAATCACATAATGTTGTAGCCGAAATCTGATACCTGACTGTCCGTCATACATTCAATACATTCAACAGAAATAAGGTCGATAAATTGACTAAAGTTTGGTGCTTGCTGACACACAGAAGGCAGATAGCTGTGTGCAGATGCCGACCGTAAGACCTCTTAGGCTTTCAGGCTGTTTTTACGCACTGTGACATGGACAGTACAGAATGTTCGAAAATAGCCCTAAAAAAAGGCAATAAATTGAGAACACAAATTAAGTAATGCGTGTGCTCAGATGACTTAATTTGTTCTCTCAATTTAGTAATCTATGAACACGATTTTTTTATTGTACCATGTGGTGTGATATATAGTTGGGTCCAAAAATCTGAGACCACATTAAAAATTGGTAATATTTTCCTGTAAACATGGAAATCACAAAGTTTGAAGAGTTAGAAATACAAGAAAGTTTATGTAAAATGAATAAATGTTAACTCCTTCATTCAAAAGATCAGATCTCCATGTGTTCAGATGACAGAGTGGGATTTGATTTACTCATCAGAAGCGATTCAAGCAGTCTAAACCACTCAGGAAGGAAAACAAGACAGCAGTAGGGGAGGGCTTTTAGAGACACACACTCCTCTTCTGAGACCATATTGCAGTATTGCATTCTTTATGTAGCAAGTTCTGTATGTGAGATAAGGTTGTTGTTCTTTTCTCAGTGAACAGTGTGAGTGAGATTGATACAGTATATTTGATATATCTTCTGATTGTCTGGTCGCTTTTGGTCTTCCTTATTGTGTCTGCCCTGTAAGTGCCATGCACTACCTCAGAAACCTTCAGCGTAGCCATAAAGTCCCTCTTTGAATAGAATTTGACTTCTGACATTTTCCCTTAGTTCTGAAGCTATGTTTCCCATTATCACAGTGTCACATACTGAACTATTTTCTCCTGGAATGTTTAGGCACAGCCAAATTTATAACTAGAGCACAATGGCTGCAAGTTGATTTACTTCAGTAAACCTCCCATGAAGAGGTCAAATCCACCTGTTTGTCATCTGAGTACATGCTTCAGTGGAAGGGAGAAAACTCAAGAATCGGCCATCACAGTACATCATAAAATCATGGCAATATTGGACTGTCAATTATTTCTTTGAACTTTTCTTTTTAAAGGGCAGAATCATTGTGCAATGTATGTCTTCAATAAGGGAAACCCCCTGGAATTTGCTGCATACATTTTGATTCATTTTGGGTTCTCTGAAATTATTATGATGTTTTTTCTTACAGTATCTAAAGAATTCAGTCTTGCAGACACATTCTCTGAACTACCAGCAGCAACACTTACTCGTGCATCCATTAGCCTAACTGCTTTTTCTTTTAAGGGATTTGGGATTGCTGGAGCTGAATAGGCTCCAGCAGGGTTGGGCAAGAGGTCCAATGACACCACCCTGAAGAAGTCGTCAGTCTGTCACAGGGCTGACACACTGATGTACCGATGTACTGATAAAGACTTTGTATTATACTGCATTTTACAAGTTTCCTCAACTCAGCAAATCAAAAAACTGTGCAGTTGTTGAATAGAATCTGGAGCCAGTGGGGAAAAGACGGAGACAAAACAACTCACAGTAATGCCTGTATTTTGTCTTGAAATGTATATTGTATGCAAGGGTTAAATATCCTGCAAATCAAAAACATGCAAAAGTAAAAGCACTAATGTTGAGGAAATGACCTGCAAATAGGCTCTGAAACTAAGACCTGCCAAGCATCAAATGCAGGTAGATTGTTAGTTTGGTGAGTAAATCTCAGACAATGCCTGTTTGTAAAATACTGATAAAACAACATGTTGGGAGTGTTGACTGTGTTATGGGCCCATTGTCTGTGTCAGAGTTTGACAAAACACACAATAGTTAGGCTGACAACATGACAACAGGATTTGGACAGACGTTCATGCGATTGGTGCTTGATTGACAGATGCTCATTGCCAAGCACCAGCTAAGTGGAGATTTCTCTGTACCTTCAACTAAGGATGGTAGTTGAATGACTATAGAGTGTAGGTCATTTAAAACACTAAGTCAGATTTTAAGATCATTCCTCCATTAGTTGTATTCTGGCTTTTAAATTAAAACATTTTGAATTATAATAATTTTGCTGTTATGTTTAAGCTTGTTTTCAACATTTACCTTATTATCTCTATGAAATGTCACCTTTCGAGTCTCATTATTCTTCTCTTGACTGGAAACAGTCAACTTTGAACCATGTATAAGTTCCTTAGTTCATGAAGTAACACTGAAATAACTCAGCTGATCAAAAAACATTTAGCAGCGAAGTATCCAATTACATTCAGTGTATCTGCTATGTAGCACTTTAATGTAGTATCCATCATCGTGTGCTTTATATTCATTTCATGCTTTAGAGTCGCAAGCCTGTCCTGCATTAAGGGCAAATGAAGATAGCAGAGTGGGAAAAAGTGCCAGGTATGACATTTCTGTGTCTGTGGTCAAAGTCATTTTTCCATCCAATTGTCTCATCTCTTCTGCAGGTGGTACACAGCGTCTCCCCAGGCTGATTGGTGTCTCTCTTGCTAAGGAGCTCATCTTTGCTGCCCAGGTGGTGGATGGAACAGAGGCACATCGTCTGGGTCTCATTAATCACTCTGTAGAGCAGAATAACACTGGAGATGCTGCCTACCTGCGAGCTCTGGAGCTCGCCCGTGAGATAAACCCTCAGGTAACGTCACAAGCAACAAGCAAACTTCTCTCTCCCCTCAAATTATACAATGAGGGGGAAAAAGATTATTTACTTATGAGTGACTGAATTTGCTTTTGCTTATATTTATAATGTGCAAAACAATTCACAAGAGTAGTTTATATCAGACAACAATTTATGAAACCATGTAACTCTTAGAAAGTCTCTCACTCACTTATTTTTGACACCACAGGGCCCAATTGCGATAAGGATGGCAAAACTGGCAATCAACCAGGGGATAGAGGTAAGTCTTAGAGGCCAGCAAAACTGCTTTTACAGTATTTGATGGCTTAGTTTTAAAAATAGTGTTTTAATTGACAAGATGCTTATTACATTACATTGGAAGATTTGTTACTCTTTCTGATGAGGATGTAATACTGCAAAAAAAAAATAAGTCTGATGCACTACAGAGGCCATAGTTGATGTCTTATTCAACAACCTGCAGCATCTCTGAAATGACAAACTGGTAGCACTTAATTACTAACAGTGAGATTTCTCCAAGCCACAAAGTGTCTCTCGTTTAATTTGGCCCCAGGGGGACAGGCCAGCTTGTGTGTGAATGGCTGAATGAGAAGCACTGAAAAACACTTTGAGTGGTGATGAGGTACAAAGACACTATACTGTACACAACAAAGATGGTAGTAGCTGTTGCCTCAAAATGAATTTAGTTTTTGTTGTCTTAAACGAATCAAATTCAAAAGACTAAAATGTCACTATTTGAATTTAATTCAGTTAAGTTTATTTATATAGCGCCAAATCACAACAAAAGTCATCTCAAGGCACTGTACATTGTAAGGCTTAAGACCTTATGGAATATAACTATATATAGAATTATGTAGAAAAACTCCATTTAACGGAAGAAACCTCCAGCAGAACCAGACTCAGGGTGGGCGGCCATCTGCCACGACTGGTTGGCGTAAGTGGGAAGAAAACAGTAGGCAGTAGAACAACAACAAGCAGCAGATGAAACTCTGGGCAGGTTGGTGGGACCAGTAACTGCACTGGAGTCATACAGCTTCAAGGGCAGGGATACCTGCAGAAAGGTACAGAGAGGACGAAGCACAACTAAAGGAGAGAGAAGACATAAAGTTAATGACATGCAATGGTGGCAAATGAATGGACAGAGGAGAGGAGCTTAGTGTATTATGGGAGGTCCCCCAGCGACTAAGTCTATAGCAGCATAACTAAGAGGATGGGTCAGTGTCACGTGAGCCAGCTCTTTATCACAAAGGAAATAATAACTGTTCACTGAGACCCTGTACCAAACACATTTGAATTTATTTATTTCTCTATTTTACAATTTGTCCACTTGCACCAATATGTAAGAACATATATTGTGCTTAAAGGTACAGTAATAACTTTATTATCTCATTTATTGTGGAAATTGAGCCAAAGCATTTGGAAATTACTATAAATCCTTTAAAGGAGTTTCAAGTTCCACAGACTCAACTTTCTCCCACAGATGTGCTACTTCTACCTAAAGGTGGGTGTACACTGTGTGAGTTTGGGCTGTCCCAGACAATCACCAAATGTAGTGATATCGTTGGTTGTGGATCCAGAATGGTGGTCCTACGTTGCACTGTGAGACAGGTTCACAGACGTCTGTTATCACGGTCTTGCCACAAATAATAGTCCGGGATAAATTTCTGACATCAGAAATTTAGGATGAACATCTCATAATGTGACTGTTGCTACAACCTATGTCTTCTAACCAACCAATTTTTGTGTATTGTCTTGTGTCATAGTCTATGATTCAGTTGGTGTTATCATCATACAGTCTACGTAGATCAAAGCTGATGTTGTTTATTAGACCCATGTCGCACAGTGTGGCTGCAATAAACTTAAGCCTAACTTAAAAAAGATTGTTCAACTTTTACAGTCTGTACACTCCCTTAGAATCCACAAAAGATTATACTAAGATAAAAACCTGTGTGGGTTTAGAGATGTTTCAAAGAAAATGGTATTGCTGAAAAACAAAATGAATTGGAGCATTTTAATGCAGTTGCTTTCAGGCTTTATACCCTAACCGTACCCTGCAGTTGCATATGTTTCTTGTTAATTAGGAAACTGTTTCACATATGAAGACATATTGAGGTGTATTGTGAATATTGACTGAGATACCAACTTCTCTTTCAGGTGGATCTGTCTACAGGTCTGGCAATTGAAGAGGCATGCTATGCCCAGGTGAGTATTTTCCCTTCTGTATGAAGACTAGTAAAATCAGTACATGATCTGGAACAGTTTTTCATTTTTAAAGATTCTACAGGCTCTGGATTCTACTGGTTTGGTTCAAAATCACAAAATAAAGTGACTGTTGAGCATGGCATTGTCCACATCTCCAGCTGTGCTTTAAGATGACAGTGGACCCATTTACATGACAACAAAAATCAGATAACTGGGAGTAATCAGATATACTTCAGAAATGCGATAATTACATTACTGGTTTACATGTTTCAGTCCATTATGGAATTTCTACGTTACGTTACGTAAAATAAAATAAAATACGCTACATGCTGCTCCTGTTCTTTGTTTATTGTCCATGAGGAGAAAACGACGGTTGGCTTTCATACAGCAAACATCTGCTCTGTTTGTTGTCTTTTGTCTTCTGCAAACAATGTGACTACGTCACTTCTGTTTTCTATGATTTTTTTTTTCTTTTTACACATGCGCAGATGTAAAAAACCCGAAATAAATCAGATTAACAGGTATACATGCACAAAGAAATCGGAGTATTGAGGTGAAATGCAGGTGTCTTTATCCGATTTCTCATCAGATAACTGCCGTTATCGGATAAAGCCTTTACATGATCACTTAATAATCTGATAACTCCAGAAATCGGATAATGATCGGATTTTTAGTGTGTATGTAAACGGGCCCATTGTGTCAAACAGTGTCTCAACGTCTTTCAGCAGTCTAACCAACCTAGCCAAATCACTTCTTGACGTTTTCCTCATGTTCCATCAGGAACATTTTGCCAACGAGCAGATGTTTCACATAGCTCAAGTTTATTAGGAGCATTCAAAGTTGCATTGAATTTGATTTTACAAGTGCGGATAAAATACTGATAATCGGTTGGCATTTCTTTTTTTTTTTAAATTTGCTCTTTTTTAATGTTAATGTGTTAACTTTGACAGCCCTAATAAAATATGATTAAATATAGTACTGGTAGACTAGTAGTAAAATATGAATTGTATCTCATCATTCAGTCAATGTAAATTAAACAAATCAGTGATGTTTCCATGTACTATGCATACTGTATGTATCTTTTCCCTCAGGAAACTGGTTAGGGGAGGAAAACCTCAGATAAATATCTTTTTTAGTACTGACACATTTCTGTTCTTTATAAGGTGATACCGACTAAAGATCGCTTGGAGGGTTTGGCTGCATTCAAGGAGAAGAGAAGTCCTCACTACAAAGGAGAGTGAGGCTGCACACCTTCCCGAAACAATTCCCGAAACGACTTCTGCCTTCAGTTTTCCTACTTTTCCACTGCTTCCCACGTTTATTAGTAAAACTCTACATGTGAACCAGTACCAAGAGGATGTCTGTTTCACAGGACATTAAGGCTAATTCTTGTTGGTGTTTTTGCCAGTGACTTAAATGGGACCTAAGTGTTAAGTGTATAGTAAAGCTGTTGCTTGTCAACACTTAAACATTTGGAGAAATCAAGCTCAAGTTAACTGACCACTGGCCACTGCTTACAGCACTTAAATTGTCTGCAATCTAAAACATACATTAATTTAAATTCAAATGATTGCTATTTGCAGTGTAAAAACTAACAGTAACAATCACTATCAGCAGCCTTGTTAAGTAATTAAACCAGTAGAAAAGCTATTAAAACATCCATAAGGTACTGTGAATGCTCTACATGAGTAATGTGAGAAATATACTGTGTTCACAGCACACCAGAGGTGTCTGCATGAATTATAAAACAGAATTATTTTTCTTTCACTTGATTAATGTCCAGAGGGTGGAGTTTTTCTATTGAACACATTTGCCGCTGTTTTTAGGACTTGATGATTTCTCTGGTGGTAACACAAAATATATTGTGACCCACTCAACTGGCTGAACCACACCAACTACATCACATGTGAGTTATACCATTACAATAGTTTTAACATGGTGACATCAGATGACATTGAAAGAATCTTCATGTAGTGACTTTAAGGACCACTAAGCAATTATCTCAAAAGTTTTTTTATTTATTTATTTACACATTTGTGTTAAACAGTGGTAGCTTCATCACCACAGAACTTCTCTTCTTCTGTTAAAATTACAGTCTGAGTGTTTGTTTATATGGATTCTTAAAAACGGGGTGTTATCGAAATACACACTGCAAACACAAATTAAATCAGGATTAGGTAGCATATCACTTACAGCTTGGAAATGGGTGGGTAATATTATGGAAATAGAAATATAATAGAGTAATATTGTGGTAATTATGGAAAAAGTAGTCGGGGTCCACTGGCTGTTTCCAGAGCATTTAATTATATATCACACATGTATCACTAAATGATATTTCATTTGGTACTTAATGTTTGCGTACACTGAGAGAAATTGACATTTGGTTGAAAGGCCTGGAAAAAGGTACCTTCAGTTAGATTTTAATTTTTTAAAGACTTCCAGCATATGTCTTTATTTTTTATTTGTGTGCAAGATAATATCTCTACAAATTGCTTTTTTTAACACAAAAATGTATAAGTACATATTTTCTCATATACTTATGTACCTAATTGCCTTGTGAGTTTTATAACTGGTCAGATTTCTCTTCTGTCAAAGTAGCTTGTGACCGTCACACACATGAATGACTCTTTAAGAGGGAAACGGTTTTCAGTCATAATGAACGTCAGTTCATTTCCTCTAAGTTGCCTTTGCTTCTGTACTAAATATATTTAAAGGCTTCACTGATACAGGTCATCATCAGAATGCTTGTGCAAACCAGTATCAGGTCTTAAACTGCTTTTGTGAGATTGTTGATGAATGAATCAGCCTTGTGTGGAGATTAAGTTATTTTAGTAAGCGAATGCAGCCTAGGAGCCTGTTTTAGATTTAGACATTTCACAGGGTATGAGGCCATATTGCACAGTTGTAAATAAAACACCTGTCACACAGAAGTTTCATTAACTGTTCTACTTGCAGGTAAGTTGTCTCAGACTGAGATTAACTAAATTGTTATTCATGTTGTCATATTGTCAAAAAAAGATCATCGGAATCGTTTAGAAACAATAAACTCAAATACATTAATACATTCAGGTGGAAATTAGAAAAAAAAATCTCTAGGTGTGGGCAAATCGACATTCTTAAAAAGAGGGAACACACAAGTGACATCAAAAGGTTGAAGACCATGGAAAACAACTGTGATAAATGACAGACAAATTATTTCTCTGGTGAAGAAAAACAGTTGTCAAGATGAGAAATACCTCTCCAGGAGACAGAAGTATCTGTTAGTGTCGACAATCAACAGAAGACTAGGCCAGATTAGAGTTGGCCAAAAAAAAAAAGCGTGGAGAGGAGGAGCTGCCCATGATCTGAATCATGTTGGAGGCACTGATATGGTGTGGACATGTATGGCTGCCAGAGGAATAGTTCTCTTATATTTATTGATAATGTGACTGGTGACAAAAGCAGGATGAATTCTGATTCATTTAAACTCGTATTTCACATTACGAAGGCAAAAGGAAATTAAGATAGCTACGGTAAAGGTCTGGCAGAGCATCACCAAGAAAGAGTCCAGCATCTTGTGATGTCCATGGGTTCCAGACTTCAGGCAGGTACTCACTGCAAAGGAATTGGAAAGTATTAAAACTGGTAATTTGAATTAAGCTGGCAGTGTAGCTGCAGCACATTTTAATTGTTTCATTTCAAATCCACTATGATGGTATACAGAGCCAAAACAACAAGACAATTGTATTACTGTTCAAATACCTAAGGACCTAATTGTATATATTCAGTAACTGAGTATTGATTTTTACTGATGGTGACAGTGTCCTAAATTCAAACCAGAAGAATTAACAGAAATATTTGACAGCTCAATATGCAAACACAAGCTCCTTCTAATACCTAACAGAATATATTCTGTAACGTCTTAAATCTTACACTGTCAAGTGCCTTGAGATTACTTTTGTTGTCATTTGGCGCTGTATGAATAAACTGAAGTGAATGACATGAAGAGAGACGTTCACACCAGATGTCCAAAGAATATGTCTGAGCTGAAGCGGTTCTGTAAAACTGTGATTCCTCCTGCATGTTGTACAGGTCACAGCTATAGCAAGTGCTTGCTTGAGGCTTAAGGATATTGCTGCAAAAGATGGCACAACCAGTTGAAAGATGAAAGATCATGACTGTTGGTGTTTTCTCAGCTTAGAAATAATGTGTTTGTTGATAATTGTGACTATGGCAAAGATCAGATCACATTTCATGACCGATTTATGCAGAAAACCAGGAAACTGCAGATGGTTCACTTACTTTTTCTTGCAACTGTACTTAGTTGGACATTTAATGTTGACTGTAAGCATGTCACCAAAGAGTCATCCATGATTTTATGTTCATTTATTGTGACCTTCATAATGTGGATCACTCGTCAGTAGCCAACCACTGCGTGTGTATTTAGTCAATTTGGATATTAAGTCATTTTATAAATTATACAACAGATACCATAGAATACATGTGTGTGAATGAGAGGGAGACAGGTGGAAAGCTGGGAGTAGACATGCAAGGAGTAGAAATAGTTAAAGTAGATGAGTTGAAATACTCAACCATACAAAGCAACAGAGAGAGCACAAGAGAGGTGAAGAAGAGAGTGCAGGCAGGGTTGAGAGGGTGGAGGCGAGTGTCAGGGGTGATGTGTGATAGAAGGATAGCAGCAAGAGTGAAAGGGAAGATTTACAAAGTGGTAGTGAGACCTGCTATGATGTATGGTTTGGAGACAGTATCACACAGAGACAGGAGGCCGAGTTGGAGGGGGCAGAGCTGAAGATGTCTCAAGATTCTCAGTCATCCAGGTCATGGTTATCCCAAAAAAGGTTACTCAGTGGCAACTGGACTTTGTTTTAGTTCCTTGAATACGTTTCACCCTCCATTCCAGAGGGCTTTCTCAATTCTGACTGACTGGTTGGATTAGCAGGTTTATAAACCCTGTGGAGTCCTCACTTGAGGACTTGAGGTTTATAAGCTAGTAGAGAGTGTATAAAAACTAAACTGTGTTTAGGATTTAGAGCTAGAGTAGTAGTATATCTCAGTGGGTCTCTAAATTAGACATGCAGTTCTGATGATAGGGTCAGAGATATGAGGATGTAAGTATAGGGGGGGTGTGTGAGCCTGTGTACAGACTGTTGAGGCCCTGACCAGCGGTTGCGTGCAGGCCTGTACTGTGGCTTAATGCTGTTAGTGCACAGAGCCTGCACATCCCCACTGTGGCTGGCCTCCTTCCGGCAGATGTCCCAGCACTAAGCCGGGGGGAATCCGACCACAAGCCAAGGTTGCGTAAAGAACGACCGGTTCCCCAATAGTGGAGGCCTGCACCCCAGACACTATTCATGGGAAACGTTGAAAGTGTAACTGTCCTTCAAAGCATTTTTTAGTTTTTCTCTTTAAGTATATTTTTTTGTACGAACAGTCAGTGTTTTGTCACCGTACTGCGAGATGTGGCTCTTCCTCCTTGGTCATGCACAGGAGCTGTTTGTGTTTTAACTGATTTTCAGCAGGTGGCTTTAGGCCTCAAATGCTACTGAAGGTTATTTCAGCAGAGTGGTTCATCTGTGGCTCACACGTCTGGATTAAGAAGAGAATTTAGAGGCATCTGTATAAAAATGTCACTTTTATCACTAGTGGCTTGACTGGAGGAAATTGCCATATAGAAAATCTTACATTTAAGAACCAGTCACACCCAAAGTTGATTATTTTATCATGGCAATAATGACTCTATAAGCTCACTAATTTTTGTGCAGCAAAATGCAAATGTTTCAGTCTTCTTTACTTGACAATATATAGTATAGTGGAAAAGGCAACTGAAAACTACATTAGTAATAATGCTAAAAATTAATTATTATACCACATCATTTTATCATAGAAGTAACTCAGTTGAGCAACGTTATCATCATGATAGAGTTTATGATGAAATTCAACTGCAGTTTATTATTGCCTGTGTGGGATTTAACTTGGTTCCATTACTCTGACAACATAATCACTATCTTAGTATTTCAGCCACATTTCCCAGTGATTTTGCTGAAATGTTGCGTCATGAAATAACACATATAACGAATCTGTCAGTATTTCTGTATTTGTTTAATTGACTAATAATTATGGGTAGTCTTTGATACCCCTTCAGATTTTACTTCACAGTAAATAGATTTAAAAATGGGGGGGGGGAACCATTTTTTTCTTCAATCTACACACTCAATAGCATTATAATTAAATCGGAACTTCTTCTTTCGGCTGTTCCCTGTAGGTGTCGCCACAGCGGATCATCTGCCTCATAACATTTATTTTTTTAATTAAAACTAAAATCTGTCATTAGCAAAAGTATTATAATAATAGATACTTTATTAATCCCCTTGGGGAAATTCTTTGTAGACAGGCTGCCCCTTTGAGGTGCCAAGGGTTCAGGGTCAGGAATTTGGGGGAAACCGGGAAGGGAACCACCAACCCTGAGTAAGTATTCAGATGCTTAATTCAGTACATTGTAGAAGCCCCCCCCCTTTGGCAGCAACTAAAAGTCCAGATTTTCTTGGGTAAGTCTCTACAAGCTCTATTCTTCATGACAGTTCCTCTCATATTGGATAGCAAATATGTGTGAACCATCATCTTCAGGTTTAAGTGTGGGTTTTGGTTGGGCCATTAAAGGACAATCGGAGGCTTACTAAACAGTTACTGAAAGTTGAACCATTGCCCTGGCAACAGGTCTAATGCACTCTGGACTCCTTTGTATTTGACTACATTTGTCCTTTTCTAAAATTTGATCTCTCATAAAACTGCTGCTGAGTACGTAAGTACCTACCTGTCTATCTACCATGAGACCTGATTGATGGAGGCCCCTCTGCTCTTGGGAACACTGAAATTTTTAGAAAAGGTTTTATACTTTTGCACTTTTCTGTGCTTTGCTACAAAATTTTATTGTGGAGGTATACATAGAGTCCTTAGACTTCATGGCTCGGTTTTGTCCTGACATACAGTTTACTGTGAATTAAATACACAGGTCTGTGTCCAGTCAAATTCTAAACTCAGGTCAAGATAAATGAAAGCAAACAGGATTCACCACAGTTTGGACTGTGTTAGAATTATTATGTAAATGAAAGACTTTTTAATTTTTTAAAGGTGTTTGCATTGGGGACGTCCACCTTTTAATGACCATGTTCTCCAAAAATCTCTAAAAAACATTTCAAACTCGTGGTATTTTGTAGCAGCTACTGGTTTCAGTAACAACCATAAAATAGGTTCAGTCCGATTTTACAGATATACATGACTATTAAAAGGTCCCCAATGCACAATTTGTGTGGCTCTGCAGGGTAGCATACCAGGACATTATCCAGTGTAATGTCACCTTGGTTCTGCCTCCATCTGCTGGTATAGCAGATCACTACAACACACCAAAACATGCATTGTACTTCAGATAGGCTTAACAGAGTTGTATGGAAATTACCAACATCTGGACTCAGCATACCTGTCATCTCAAGATTTAAAAATGATTCACTCTAAGCTAAAATAGAGTGATGTCAAAGAATTGCAGTTCTTGCAGGAAGGGCGAACTGGAATAATATTCCTTCTTTTAGATTTAAGTGTTTTGTGAGTAAAAAGATCCTGCAGATGTTTTTTATCAAAATAAATTTCTAGTAAATGGCAGATGGATCCAATTTAAGATGCATCAAACAATCTATCTTATTATTCCTTGAAGGTTGTTCTGAATTAGAAGTCTTTAAGAGCAACAGTCCAACATTTTAGATCAAAACCAAAATGGAATCATTAGAAACCTAAAGAAACCTAACATGCATAAATTATTATTGGAGAGGAGAGGAACGGAGAGGAGCTTAGTGTATCAAGGGAGGTCCCCCAGTAGTCTAAATCTATAGCAGCATAACTAAGAGATGGTTCAGAGTCACCTGAGCCAACTCGGACTATAATGCAGCACTGTGTTTTGGGCCCCCATTTATGTAAATAGGGTGATTACAGAGAACAATGTAGTAGTAGTAGTGCAAATACATTTGTTTGGTAGCATATATGGCCATTTTGAAAAATTGAAATTAAAATCGTTGCAGAAACCTTCTAGTTTTGTTGCTCGGTTGTGTTCATCCCATATGCTATAATTACAGAATAGATACCCCATACTTATTAAAAAAGCTACATTAAAGATCATATACATATATATAAGTAATATTATTAATATTATGTACAAAGTAATATTAGAATAGATCCTCCTTAGTAAATACTTAGTGATTTGGGTTTGGGCACTTACAGTATGAAACATCTACTAAATCAGTCATTTGGCTTTGTCATTTGTGTCTTGTCTCTTTCTATTGCTTGTTGTTGTGCTTATTTTCTCTCTCCACTTTCCCCTCATCCCAAAGGTTGAAGCAGATGGCCACCCACCCTGAGCCTGGTACTGCTGGAATTTATCCTCTCCACTGTCACCTAGTGCTGCTCAGGGGGAATTTGTTGGCTTTTCTAAGTAATTCTTTATAGTTGTATATGTTTTCTATATAATTCTGTAAGGTCTTAACCTTACAATGTCTTGAGATGATTGGTGGTTGGTTATGATTTGATATATAAAGAAACTGAATTAAACTGAATTGATTAACATGGATATTTGTTGTCTGTGAAGGTTCTCAGTCATCCAGGTGAAGTTGTCTGAAAGTTGAGTCATGGCAACTGGACTTCTTTCTTGTAAGGTAGAGACGTT
>JAUMHL010000015.1:22812643-22861274 GCA_032362345.1 Sandelia bainsii
CAGAGCTTTGTCGATCTGAGGGAAGTTGGTTAGTGACCACAAATTTATCCTCCAGGTTGGTTTCACCTCACACCTGCTTTAAAAAGGGATATTTGTTCATAGAATGATATGTTGATCACTGTTTATTACAATGTTCTTGTTGTTTACATTCATCAAATGCATTTATTATTCATAGCCATCTTCATTCATTTGAACATGATTAAATGTATTCTTTCTCATTAACCAACAGCTTGCATAGTCTAATGACATCCATGTGAAGAATCACTGTGCAATGTCGTAATAATACTCTCGTAGTCTTGGCTCAACAACGCTAAATCCAGGCCTTTCATCTGCCCTGTAAGACATAGAAACAGCAAGTAATTATTAAAAATTAGGTTTACTCACATAGAAGGTCCTTAGTATTCCTGTCTGGTGTACAATTGATCATGACTTGCAGTCTGTTCAGACTTGGTTTTAAAATGCATTATGGGTGAACTGAGTCCAAGGTGTACAACAGAGCACTTATGTTCAGATTCCATTATACCAGCATCAGTTCCACTGACGTGCCATATAGTCAAACTAACAACATACCCGAGGGTTGGTTGAATTTAGCTGGCAACTGGAGTTGCGGGCCATTGGACAGAGGAAAGGGGGAGGAGGGGCTGTCAGTGTTACCTAGTGTTTGACCACAATTTCTCAGCAAGTTGTTTGAGTGATCGGATCAGTCTGTCTTGGTGGTGGTTTACACTTGTATTAAACTCTGTCCACTGATCTGATCACTCAAGACGCATTTTAAAACCAAGTGTAAACAGGGTCTTACAGACAATTTGTCACATACTTGTATATCCAGCAGGTCCTCATGAGCTCATACATCTCTGGTGGACAGTTTAATGGGGCGTCCATACGGTTTCCACTGTCAAGCATTTGCATGACATCATTTCCTTTCATTCCCTGTACGGTGACGAATTCAGGTTAATGGTGACACCATTAGGTTCAGAGTGAAATACAAAATAGCTGTAGTAGAAGTATAATAGCTGTATGGTAGAAGTAATACAAAATAGAATTTCTCATGTAAGTAGTGACATTGTTTTCATTAGCACTCCTTGAGAAAAGCAATCAACACTATTACATAACTTACAAGTTGCACTCTCAGAGGATTGTGATACAGTATGTTCTCAACCGGCAAATAAATTGTTTAGAGCACTTTACACATTAAAGAGAGAAGTAGTGGAAATTTTAGCACATTAGCACAAAATGTCACCAAACACCACAAGTAAACCACAAATGAAAAAGTATTTGTCTTGAAGTGTTCTGATCTTAGTGATGAAAACAGACGCTGTAAAAACAACAACAAAAAAACAATTGAACGAACAGCAACTTTAACTTTTTTACATCTGCAGATACTACTGCTGCTGTTACTCTGCAAATGTGTTCTGACATTCACCACACTTTATACCACTCCCATACAGTGAGTGCACGAGCGATAATTCAATTCAGTTCAGTTTATTTATATAGCTTTTGTGATTGTGAAATAAGTGTGATCATGTCTCAGGTTGGTTAGTGAGATTTAATACCTTGTATGGTTTCTGCCCATAGGAATAGGCCTCCCACATGAGTACCCCAAAACTCCATACATCACTTTTGGATGAGAATTTGAAATAGTTGATGCACTCGGGAGCATACCATTTCACTGGCCACTTGCCATGACCCTTGGCCTGCAGAGGGAGACAAAAACATTATGACTGTGTGACTTCATGTTATACTGGCCATCTTACAGCCCAAACTATAGGCTCTTCCATTGTGGGGAGGGAAGGTAATGGTCATGATTATTCTTTTTTGTTTGTTTGTTTTATATGTCAGGAATCATCACCTTCTGTTTCTAATCTGATTGCTGATCCACTGTATGTATAAATAGATTTACCCAGATTGTTTCCAGATTACCTGCATAACCTGATTTTCTGGAAAACCCAGGTGACTGAAGTGTATGTAAAAGGACTGATTGAGGAACACTAACAAATAAAAAAGTTATGGTCCCATTTGGCCCCATTCACCAAAAGCTTATACGTTTTTTTCTTAAATTTGTTCCTGCGAAAGATCCAAATAAAAGTCTAAGTCAGATTCATGATGTGTTCTTAAACTGTATATTTGTTCACACCTTTGTTTTTACAATGGTGAAGTGCGTTGTCCTTGTAAATTGAAAGCATGTTCCAATTGTTCCTATTTAGCAGGTAAACTCTGACAGGACTGCAGGGCCATGTGCATACACAGGACTCTCACACAGTAATTGAAAAGAAAAATTGAGATATTTATTGTCATCATTTTAAAAGCTAATGATTTGTAAAATAATGGAAAGAATTATTTAAGAATATTATTACTGATAAAAATGTTGTAATTTAAGTGCTATAATAATATACAAGTGGAGAAGTGTAGAAAACACAATAACCTGTTATTTTGCACAAACATGTCAGCACTCAAATATTTGTATATGTGCTCTTCAGTGTGTGTCAATTCAGTTCTTATCTAAGAATAAATCCCAAATAAGAAACATTGGTGAATGCCAGAATCTTTGTGAAAAAGTAGTTAATTTGATTTATTTTAGTACTGGTCATATAGTAGGTTGCAGTGCTACACAGACATTTTGTCTTCATTCTGTTGTGTTGCCCCACACTGTCATTTCTCTGTACTGAGCAGGAACTGAGCCATGGAATATGTACCTGTGTATCATGGGTCTGGATGGGCTTCATGCTTGATCTACAACAAAAGCTCTATGCATCAAAGTTTGTTGAGCTGCTGGTTAGCAGTTACCTTATAGTAGTTTTGATCTTCAGCGACAGCTTTGGAGAGGCCAAAGTCACTGATTTTGGCATAGTGCTGCGTGACCAGCAGCACATTCCTGGCAGCAAGGTCCCTGTGAACAAAGTTGTGCTCCTCCAGGTACTTCATCCCCATTGACACCTGGTGGACCAGCTCTGTGATGTTCTTTACGGTTGCTTGCCTGCAGATAATTGAACAATTCTAACTATTATAGCAAGTGTAAACCTCCAATGACATAGATGTCAGGCTGATTGTTAAGTCTCAGAGGTATTTCCATTTTATTAAAATGTCAATCCACCTTAGCTATCATTGCAAACACAAACAAGTGTTTCAGTTCAGTTTAATATTTCTTTTTTGAGACACAATGACATCAAAAAATTATGATGATTTGAAAAGTGCATGTCCAACCCATCTGGATAGTGCCTTTTCCCACTAGGAACAAAATTGCCCTGCTATCTTTAAAATGATCTCAGAAGCATAGCTGTGCCTAAATACAGTCTCACAGAGCTGCTAGCATGGCTGTAGAAGTTGTCCTTCTACTACAAGAAGTGATACACAGTATGTGTCAGTACATCCCCACAGTATATTTATGTGAAATTAATAATGATCAGAATGTAGTTGAACTACATACTTGTTTTTCTGCAGGAACTTGTTGAGTGGACCCAGCTCAGCCAGCTCCATGACCAACATAAGGTTCTCGGCCTCACAGATGCCGATCATCCGGACAATGTAAGGATTGTCCAGCTGCTGCATGACATTGGCTTCTCGAAGCATTTCGTCACGTACTGATGGGTTGTTATCGTCATTCTTCAGAATTTTGACAGCCACTGGTTTCTCTGTCCTAACACACAGGGACGTTTAGTGTTTGGATGATGAATACGAGTAGTCATACAAACACACAAACAAGGATGAACAACATACAATGAAAACACATGACCGGGCTTAAAATAGAATATGGGTAGGCAAGTACCATACTGAGTCTGTAGTACGTGGGTACTATGAAACAGATTCAGGCATGTATTTAGATTTTCATATGTGTTCTAGCAGTGACTTTACGTTCACATAACCAGAAGTTGCCCCAATCCAGTCTTTTCCCCCATGTGACTCTGACCTTATTGCTTCACAGAAATGTGAAACAAAACCAGTTAAACTCAGATCTGGGTCACATTCTTAGGGGTACTTAAATCTGATCCATATCAGATCAGAATTCATGTGAGCATGTACAAATTGCCTGTCATTATCACTGCTGATTCACAAGATGATTCAGATTAACTGGGCATTTATCAAGAGGCTTCTGTTTACAGTCCAACTGGAAGGAACATATCATAAATAAGCAGTTTGTGAACAAATGGCATCATTTGCCTGTTGCACAAACAACATTGTTGTTGTTTTTATTGACATGTGGCTCACATTTTAGTTAAATAGTGCTGGTGGAGCGTGCCGGTAACCTAACGGTTAGTGTCAGCCATGTAACTGTAACTGGTTCAAATGTGGCTGGGTAAATTTGTTGTATGTCATACTCTCTCTCTCTCTCTCTCCCCCTCTCTTTCTCTCTACATGTTTTCTCTCTGCTTGTCTACTGTCTATCAAATAAAATATATATACTTGATGATGAATATGTGCATTGTAATTGGAACGTAGCCATTGTAGTAGTATTAAGGAAGTTCAAGAAACAATTAATGCAAGAGGAAAAATAAGCATTGCATCATTACATACTAGATCATGACTCATCTTCTTTATTACATTCAGAATAACTACAATACTTTGATGCTCTCCAGAGCAGAGATTCCTCTCTGCAGACACTTAATAAAGGAGTTTATTTTTCTTTTTTTCTTAATAGGAGCAGTTGACAGAGTTGTGAAGTTGTGCAAAATTGTATTATCAACTTTTTTTGGACTTCTGGTCTTCTAGGGAAGCTGCAGCTGGAATAGTTGAAAGACAAGTGGGACAGCAGCACTGGAGGACCAGAACTGCCCACCCTACATACATAAATATACATACTGGGAAATTAGGGTGGAGGAGTGATGTTTGTATGTTGGTGTAATGTTCATTAACATACTTTCTCATTTTGTAGATTCCCTTCATGACTTTGCCGAAGTTCCCAGAGCCCAGTTCTCCATCCTCCAGGAAGAGTTGTGAGCGATCCACTGTGGAACTCCTCAGTTCATCTGGGTCTGCATATGGACTCTCATATACCTCTGTGTCCATTGGCATGGCCTCTGATGGAGAAATGACCAAGTTACATTAGATGAATAGTGATCAAGTGGAGCATCAGTCTCTCTTGTACAGCATGTGTACAAGTTCAGACAATGTCAATCAATTTCCAACAATTTGTCATTTGTTATTGTTTTCCCCCTACCACTACTGCTTATGTTAGTGCCTCCAGGACAACATGGTTAATCAGTGCCTTCCAAAACACACATCAACATTCATATAAACGTTCTATGATCTGCCCCTGGTTAAAAAATTGAGTCAGAATTTTAAAGTCTACTTGTTCTTATCATTTCTACATCTGAAGTCTGACAAATTGGTTAAGATGATATGATTCATGTTGGTGTTATGATTCATTACACCAAGTGTGTTTCTTTTATTTTCCAGGTTAAAGAGTTAGTTCTAAGATGAAGATCTCTCATCAACATCTGAGGCTGCTCCCAGTGACTTTGTTCATTTCTAGGTGTCTGGCGGTAAGGACTGAATTCAGCACTGACCATTTCCATTAAACTAGAAAAAAGAGTCTCTAACAATTGTAAGTCTTTATCAACACATGCTAGGTTTTGATAGGTTGTAAGTTTTGTTCAGAGCAGTTCATTCTATCAATCTGCCATTTCAAGTCGAAAGACCTTCTGTCAGATCAATGCATGTTTATAAGTTCTAAAGTCATTTGAAGGTTAAAAGTTGAAAGAAATTTAAATGAAAAAAATTATTTAACAACACTAGCTTAGTGTTCTTAAAGTAAATTCCTACAAGAATAAAAGAATAACCCCTCTATTTTTTTCTAGAAATGAAATTAGTTTCAGTTTTGTAAAAGAAAAAAATCATATCATATCATGTAAAAAAATCATCTGTGGTGCTCAAAGTGAAAATAAAACTGAAACTATCTCCAAAAGCTGACAGTATGACAGTATAAGGGGGTAAGACAAGCAATGTATTCATGAGTGTGCGTACAGTGTCTAGTTAAAGGATGTCCAGGGACTCTGAATATGTACTGTATTCATACAAATCTCCACAAATCTAGCTAATAACAGACACTCAGATGAGCATGCAGGGGTAACTACATACTCCAAATTAGTAATAGCTATACTGAACAAAAGTATACACATCATTACACATCTATAACTCTTACCTTTGCTGGCTATTTGATTACCAGGCACCCTGCTTTCATACGGATTGAGATTATCTGTGGTGTTGTGTCGAGGTCCCCGGATCTGTTGTCAGTTTATGAGAGAAGACAATAAGTGAGAGAACATATGGAGTGAGAACATATAAAGCATGTTTTACAAATTTTACTGTTGAAATGAAATCTGCAATGAGTTCATTCAATACTCAGGCAATAATGTATGCAGTAACACTACTGTATGTAGTAGGAAGAACATGTATTGCAGTGAAGTGACATCGTTTCTGAGTCAAACTACAAGGGAAAACCTTTTTAGCAATTGGCAACAGGTTAGTACATTTGAGTTTCTGGAATATGTTTTTATCCATCAGCAGTTTTCAGCCATCAATCAGTATCACTGTAATACATGGGAACATACACTCATTGTCCATTTTATTAGGTACAACAGTACAATCTAATACAATCCTATACAGCAGCTCTGCCTTTCTACTTCTACAAAGTTATAACTTCAGTTTTTGTTGAAATTCTTGAAATTATTGAGGTGATGCTGCATAGTGGGGTCATACTGGAGTGCATCATATTAAGTGGTGTTTATAATGTTTCGGCCCCCCAGTTACAATAAACATATAGTAGAATTATCAAACTGTGAAATTATAACCTTGTAATACTAGGATTCATGGCAGAGCTGCTGTATTGGATTGCATTAGATAGTACAGATGTACCTAATAAAGTGGACAGTGAGTGTACATGCAGTAGCAAGACAGGGTTAACATCTTCAGTCACATGCATTCCAAGAAGGGGTATGGAACAAATATAGTAACTGATTTATTGCTCATATTCTTAGCTTGACAGCGATGAGCCGTTAATAAACAGACGGCATGTCCCACACCCCTGTGTTGAAAATGTTCAAATCCCAAAACTCCTTTTGACATTGTAGTATCTGTGTCACTGAAAAATGATTAAAAGCAACTGCGTTTATATAAGTTAGAAATGTGGAACTCAAAAAACAAAAGAAGGTGTGAGATGTAGAAGCAATAACACACAAGGTAACAAAGTATTCAAGTCAAAAGAGTCTGGCAGAATTCATTTCAAGAGCTGCCTCCTTCAAAGACCACAAACACAACATGATTCCCCAGTCCCTAATTTCAGTTCTACATTTCTGACTGAATATATCATAAAGGGCTGACAAGGCTGTCCAAAATCAGAGACTTGTGTGGAACAACAAGTTTGTCTTTTGATATCCTAAATCAGTCTATGAGACCAACACAAACTTGCTGTAAGTAGTAGACTTATTGTACGATTTGCAAAACTACTGTTAAAAAAAAGTTTGACCTGCTGCTAAAGGATCACCAAGGTCAGTATTGGAGCACTATGGATTTCTGAAAATAATTTTAAAACAATTCATGCAATAGTTTATAAATATTCCAGTCAAACAGAGTTTCCCATTGCTAAACTCACATCACTAACATGGTTAAAAAGTCAAATAAATAGAGAGGTGTGTGCATACTGCATTCATACTATCTCAGTATTGACTATTCAAACTATTATTATTATTATATTCCAAATTATATTGTTAATTCTAAGTGATGTTTTAATGATTTAGAATTTTGAGAATAGAACAGACATGTTGACCCATTATGACATATTTTGTATGCATATCTTGACAGAAAGAGGCAGCTATTGAATTAGACAAACTAGCTAGCTAGCTGCTAGCTTCAGATTGTAATTGCATTGAGTAACCTCTGGATGGTGTTATAATATCATCACAAGACATCACAACACTCTCTTGATGTTACATAAACTGTTAATTGAATAAGCTTGTGTGTGCAGTCAGCTCTAATGTGAAATTATATGCCGTGGTCTGGGATGGAGAACTGATGTGAAGCAAAGGATCAAGAGCAAAAGTAAGTCTCTGAGTTGAGTTACTAAGTTGCAATCCACACTGAAGCAGAATCACATATGGGGAAGAGGTGCAGGAGGGTTACAGACTTCTGTGACCAACAGGTCTATGAGGAGGCAGTAGGTGTGTTAATGCACCTTTTTTCGGCCAGGTATGGGAACAGTTTTGAGTCTGGAGAGAATTCCACCTGCTGCAATTTGCTAGAAACCAAAATGTCAGAGAGGTTATCAGTAGGTGACCTGGTAATGTTACGGTCATGCATGTGATCATCACAGTAGTAACAGATTCAGGGGAAAGATTAGCTCAAGTTTATCTCTTGGAGCATACACTGAGTCGTCTTACTCACTCATTCAACTAGAGACACATATACACTTTTCCATTTCCAATTTCCATTACAATATATTATGCCTGTCAGGAAGACAAAAAAAAAATAGGCTGGTTCACCTAGATTATGAAAACTCATGTTTTCTGACAATCATTTAGTGGTATCTATCTACGTTTTCAAATTCTTTATGATGGCACCTGGAGTTGCTTGAGGTTCTTGAAGACTTGTCTCATAAACAGATAAACATAACTAAAACTAGCTACATAAATAAATACCACTAAAAGGAAAGGTGAAAACATGTTTTTAAGCGATATTTGTTTTTCATTATTTTGTAACTTGGTGAACTAGTCATTTAAGAATGTATCAGACCAACCTTGAAATTCCTGTTCATAATTGATCTGTAATATCATAAAATTATCCCAAAATGACATGAAATGTTTGACACTTTGTTAATAAAGACAAAATTAAAACTAAATGTGGAAATAAAAGATTAATTTGACAGTTATATAGGAAGAACTGTAAACATGTAAAGAAATGCTTACTATGACTTGGGACATAGCCACTGTACCTTGAAAATATTCAAAATGCATTAATGACACTACACACATATCGAACTTACAAGTGCAGAACTTAATCCAGGATGATCCCTTGGGAGTAGCGGCCGTCCCATCGGTCCTATCAACGCAGTGTGACATGTGACAAGTCAGAACTGATTATTGCTACACTTGACTTACATGTAGTGGACTTGTGTTTGGGTAACAGCCTTACTGTAGACACATTTCAGTTAGTGGTTTGTATTTTTACCTATTTCTCCATCAGGTCTTGGACAGGGTTCTGTTAGCACTCGCAGCAGACCATCTGGTTTGTATGAGTAGTGCTCCACCAGCTGTGGAGAAAGTTCATATATCAATCACTCATCATCAAGGTAAAGATCACTATACATTATATATAGCACCTGCATCAATAACTACACAAGACTAAGTATTGCTAACTGTTTGATATGTAGGCCTAATCTCGGGGCTAAACACGAAAAATGTGTTGTTGAGGGTGAATCTAAGGGAAAGGCCTCTGATCCTATGAGGAGAATGTTGTTGTTGTTGGCTATAATTACAAGTTTATGTCATCAGTATTACTTTGGGAATGGGGAGATTTTAATGAAATAGTTCCACATTTTGGGAAATACACAATTTTGTAAAAAAAAAAAAAAAAAAAGCTGTGCTATGTGCTAAGTTGGCAAAGCCTTGATACTTTTATTAAGAGGAAACTGGTGAACTGTTCGGGCAAAATGTTAAATGTGTCTACAAACAAACATCCAGCATATTGAGTGTAGCATGTAAGTTTCCAATATTAACCAAATTAATAACAACTATTCACTGATTCTGACTCTGTTTAAATAGAGCAATGTCTCATCTATGTGTTGTCTTATCTGGAAGCTACACAACAAGCCAAATGAAGGAACTAAAATAAATCAGAACTTAGTCTCAATAGTTCTTTCCAAGAAACCTTAAGACCTTATTAGGTAATACCAGATCTGTAGTGATCATCTATTCTTCACTTTGATATTTAGAATGATATCCACATGACAGTGCTGTGTTAAGTGCACGTCTGGAATCAGGATGTGGTTAGCCTAGTTTACTGTAAAGACTGCAGAGGGAAATACTGTGGCTAGCCCTGTCTCTGTCCAAAGTTAGTAGCATCTCTGCAGCTCTAGAGACATGTTGTATCTGTTTTGTTTATTCAGTACACAAACAGAAATGTAAAAATGACAGTTGGTGGTTTTAGGGACACTTGGTTCCTGACAAACAGCTGGCTGCAGCTTCCCCACTTCATCACAGTGGGGTTAAAGGGTCCAGACACCAAATGTGGACTTGGTTTTCTGCACCAAACCCACCTTAAACAAATAAAGTTATTTTTGTCAACGCTGACTGTGATCATTCTAAAGTAAATATTTACTAATTCTAGACAACAATATGTAACTAAAAATTAAATGAATAATAGATAAATAATTCAACAAAATAGGGTCATCTGTATTTCACTACCTGATATAGGTTTATTGCATATTCCTGGCAATGCAAAGAAAGCTTTGAAACAGGATTTAGACCATTAATATATGTCAGATAATAACAATAAATAAAGAACAGGTCTGTAAAAAAGTAATATGTAAAACATTATTTGAGACAATCCGAACATGATTGATGACACATGACATGATTGGTGGCTAGTAAAACTATATTCCAGTCTCATGATGGATTGTCCAGGAGAACACATACTCCTGACCTCAGTATTTCTGAATGTTTGGCTACAGCCCAGGGAGCATGCACATACAATTATATTCCAAAGTTATAGAACCCCCTCTTTTAATTCTGTGAGGTTTTTTTGTGTGTGTGTAATAATATAATAAAAATCCCTTAATATCCCACCACAGCATTACAATTGAGTTAAGGTCGTTGACTGGGCCATTCCAAAGCCTTGATTCTTTTATTTTTCAGCCTTTCTAATGTGGATCTTTGTCCTGCTGCATGACCCAATTTCAACCAAACTTTAGCTGTCAGACAGGTGGCCTCACATTTGCCTCTAGAGTATAGAGAGGAGTTCATGGTCAACTCAATGACTGCAAGCTTCCCACGTCCTGTGGCTACAAAACAAGCTCCAAATTATCACACCTCCACTGCCGTGCTTGACAGCATGTATGAGGTGTTTCTTCTGTTATGTTGCTTGGTTTTCACCAAATATGGTGCTGGGCATTAAGCCCAAACAACTCCACTTTAATTTTATCTGTCCATAGGACATTTGTGAACCTGATGTTCATGTTATTTTTAGACAGAAAAGGCTTCCAAATAAATCATACTTATTCAGTCTTCTGATTGTGCTGTCATGGACTTAACATTTTACATGCTCAGTGAGGCCTGCCTGTCTGAAATGTAGCTCTTGGGGGTTTTTGTATGTCTCTGACATTAGGGTAAATGTTCTGGGACTTCCATACCTGGGAACACTGGTAACTGCCTTGAAGACTTTCCACTTTTGAAAATTTTTTCTTACTGTAGAACCTTGAAGTAGAACCTGAATGTTTAAAAAAAACAAGACCAGCAAACTGCCAAAACTACTTCTTTTATAGAGGTCTGCAAACCTGCTGATGATCAGGGCTGATGATTAGTAGTACCTAGTTGTAATTTACCCTCTTAAATCCTATGGAAGCATCAAGGGGGTACTTAGTCATGCCCTTGTTTTTTTTCCTTTCTCAATGGCACTGTAAAAAAAGTTCTTGTTTGTCTGAGATTGTATTTGCCTATTACTAGGACCTGCTACAGTGTCAGATAATATTTATTATGTTTTTACACCAAAAAAAAGCAGCGGGGGTACTAACTTTGGAACCTGACTGTACTGTACTCAACCCATCTTGAGACAGTGTCCATAAAGGATGTAATTATAGCAACCTTCTGTTACTTCTGAAAGAATGAAATTTTAAACCTTTAAAACTTAATCCAGAGATAGTTAAAAAAAAAAAAAAAACACAACAAAAATGACAATGACAAAAAACAAGAAATATGAAAATCTTTGTGTTAACCTGCCACAAGGTGTCAAACTTCTTGCCATCTGGAATAGAGAGCTTCCCAGTCCTGTCCCTGTCAATGCGGTAATGCATGACTTGTCCTTCATGTAGTAAACACAGAGCATAGGATCCATTCATATCTCTCTGTCGAATCCTGTACACCCAGGAAGAAGACAAAAGTCACAAAGTAGAAAGAGGATGATGGAAGTGAATGGAATTTACTTTGCTCAGTGTTCCCTCTACTGTGGATACAGATCACACTGTCAATAAAAATAGAATTAAATTAAAAAATCAACTTTGATCTCTCCCATAAGCTATATATTATTTTGTGTTACTAGCCGATTTTATAATTAATCACCACATTATAATTGACAGTGTTTTAATCCATTCAAACATTATCCTAACCTCAAACATTATCCTAACCTCTTGTCCTCTTAAGGGTTGTGGAGGGTGCTGGATCCAATCCCAGCCGTCACTGGGCCAGGCAGGGTACAACCTGGACAGATCGCCCATCTATCACAGGGCTAACATATAGCGATAACATATAGAGACATTCATACTGACATTCACACCTATGGACATTAGAGTCACCAGTTTAGCCATCATTCATGTATTTGGACTGTGGAAGGAAGTTAGAGTACCTGGAGAAAACCCATGCAGACACGAGGAGAACATGTAAACGCCACACAGAAAGGCACCCACACAATCCAGGTCCTTAGATCTCTAATTTTAAAAGAATGGCATGACTATCAAAATTCTTTATATTTCATTTTTAGTGCAGTCTACATGCTAACCAACTCCACTACTAAAATAGACTGGCCAGCAATCAGTATGGATTATCATACATTCAGTCAAGATATTCATCACATAAAATTGTATCAATACATGTATTAATACAATGTCTAACATAAAAGTAATCCTGTAATTTTTGCTGCCCACTGTATGCTTATCATCATCATCAGGAGAATATTTTTATTTTTTTATTTCTTTATTGTGACGTGTACACAGAATTGAACAGTCAGAAATCAATTACCTCTGTTCAATGGATATCCTCATGCCCACTATAAAGGCATATCATTTAGGTTAACATTAATCTATAGGAACAAGAACACTAGCTGGGGGCTCCTAAAGCTATAGGAACCTTCGTCATGGTGGCTAACTACGCCTAACGTCTTAACCACACCTACTGACAGCATAGTCGACATCAACCAGACAAAACACAACATAATGTGACTGTAATCAAGTTCTCAACACTACTAACTGAACAACTTGAACCTAAACTTAAACAGTGCCACGAGTACTTGCACTGATAGCACAAATCATTAAGTCCAAGCAGCCTTTTCACTACAGTATATTTTTTTGATCAACCAGTCACAGCTTTCTTTGTTTTTTAGAGGCAACCATGGCACAGTTGGTAGGGCAGTCGTCTACAAAGCCCAAGGTTTGTGGTTCAACTCTCGGTTCTCTGGATTCCTGTCCACATGTTGAAGTGTCCCTGAACAAGACACTAAACCCTGAATGCCTAGAGCTTAAAATGCAGTTGCCTGTCCACATGGCATTATTAAAGTATCAATTATTTACTTTCCTAGCACAGAGTTGCTTTGAGACTCTGGACTAGGCTAGGACTCATAACTAGAACTTTTTAGGCTAAGTTAGGAGCTTTCTGAGGATATTCTAAGAATGTTTGTGAATACAGTCCCTGCTTTATAGGATACAAAAATGCATTACCACACAAAGCCTCTGGGTGGTAATCTAGTGTAGTTATACACTCCTCACTCCAAGAGCAAAGTTGATAAAACAATATTGTCAAGGGTAATTTTTTTCACTGAACCACTGCAACACTTTCAGTTTTACAGTTTCCACCAGTGGTGGAAAGTAATTAAGTACATTTACTTAAAATTGTATGTAAGTACAATTTTGAGGTACTTGAACTGAACTTGAGAATTTCCATTTAATGTTAATTTTACTACAATACATGTTAGATGGAAATATTGTACTTTCTATTCCTGTTGATGATTTTCCCAAAAATCAGTGAATCCTCAAATCTGTACATGAGTTATACTTAACTGTACATTTTAGATTTGTGCAGAAACCTTATTTAAGAGACTAATGTGGATCAAATCTGGACCATTCATGTTATCAATAGCACCAAGACAAGACATTAAGTTTCAAATACTTTAAGTAATTCAGCTAGATAAATGCTCATTCGTGAAGGAATAGCACAAACTTTAGAGAATGTATAGTATTACAACTGATTAAAGAAGCTGATGTAGTACTTCCATTTGTAGTAGGGAATATTTTAGGTAAGTACTACATCACTACAAAGTTAAAGAATAAACCATACAGGAAATACACAGATGTTATAAGACAATCTGAACTTCACTTCACGTAGTGTTTCTTTGAAGAACATTATTTATATCTCTTCTTTGACTTCACTGCCAACATCTGCTTATCAGTGTTCATGGTTTCATTCTTTTGTGTTGGATGCACCTTTTATAATAACATTTGAACCTTTTAAGTGGTAGCTTTAACTGAAAAAGCTATTTCCTATGTTGTTATGAATGAGCTTATTTACTTATCATATTTAAAAATTAAAAAAGTTATATATATGTATAGTGTGTGTGTGTGTGTGTACATTTATATACATATATAGTGCAAAAGGTAAAAGTTTGAGTGGCATCGTACTTCATACATACGTGTTTACTGAACTTGTTCATGTATATCATAAACTTTTATGATTTACATAACCCCAAAAAAAGTTGCTAGTTTTTGTGGTCGGGGTTGCCCCAGGGGAATTTGAACTTCTTCCTTCTCTTAAAATATATTTTTTATTAAAATAAAATATAGCTCTTAAATTTATTTCAATTTTAAATTTGTTTTGTTTTTTGTAACTTACCTTTATAAAATGCATTGAAACATTGCTTTGAACACGCATTTATGTTTTTTTATTGCTGTTATATTTTATTCTTTTTTCCTTGTTGATATTTACAACTGTGAAAAGTTGTAGTAGTAATTAACATCACATTACCACACATAGTATTACCAGTGACTTGTAGGCCATAAAATTATTATTAAAATACAATAATAACTAACATTTGCATCTGAAGAAGAACCAGCTCTGGTTTTACAGCAATAAAGACAAGCTTAGTTACAGGAACTGAACTGAAACTAGGCGTGTGTTTTATTTTTATGTCTGTGGTCCTAATTTTATTCTAAAAACATAAAAAAGCAGAAAAAAAAAGAACTATTATAGAAATAAATATTTCTAGACAAAGAGCAGCCAACTATAATATTATTTAGGTTTGCTGTTACTGTCCACTCTTTAAGGCCAGGGCCTAAAACCTACAAGTGAGAACATATTTAGCTACAAATACTCATAAACATTAGTAATAATAATAAATAAATAATAATGCTAACATAAGCTCGTTTCAGTGGAAAAAAAGGTTCCTTCTAGACATTTCATGAGAAAAGGGACAGAACAGTCACATCTCGCCCTGCTGTCTTTCTTCCTCTTGTTTGGCTACTTCAGGAAGTCCTTTGCAAACTGCCACTGCGGAAACCACTGTGTGCATGTGTGTGTGTGTGTGCTTATGTTGCTCAGCTTCTATAAATACTCTACACTCACTATGTCTAAATGTAACAAAGCATAAGACCCATTTAAATATTTAATATACCGTATTAAATATGGCATAGTTTTGTACTGCGGTAGTAGTGTTGGCCTCTACTACATTTCAATTTGTTTCACAACTCAAACTGTTACATTGCAGATGCACCTGACATTTGTACCACAGAATTATGAAATCCAAAAGCACAGAGGGAACATACTCTACTGGTAGAGCTGTAATTTTAAGTCTCCTCTCCATTGCCTAAACACCTGTGAGTCACTAGAGTAAATCATTGTAGCATTAATAATTAATTAATACTGTGTTCTGTGACCCCAGAGAAGTTATTACTGCCCTTAGCAAGAGCAAACCAGAGTGAGGCTCAGCCTTTTAACCAATCAAGAATTTAAAATATTTCTACTTGATTATTAAAGTTTAGAGCGTTGTCATTAAGTGCAATTTCATAACAACCTGAAGAACTTATTGAGGCTTTGATACAGAAGCACTGGGCAGAGGGTAGTAAAGCAGGCCATTGTAGAGCCAGAAGAGGAGGGCTGGGCAGAGCAGAATGGACTGATTTCAAGTCTCATGCTAGCCCTAGCCTAAGCTGCATATTGTAGCTTTAAGTTTAAACAGCTTTCATAAATAACAATAAAGGTGTGATTTCTTTCATTTTTATCTGCCAGAAACCAGTTATTATAATAGCCAAATTATACATAAAGTGGTCAGTCCCACTGTTGCATTTGTAATGATCTTGAACATCTTGGTACTGTATGTAAACTACAGTGGAAATGTAGGAAGAAAATGTGTCAAAGCCTCAATAGGTTCTTCAAAGTCCAGGTCAGTTATGAGAAGCTTCATATACATGTTAAGTTCCTGCAGCAGAAAAGGGCAATGTGATATACATGGCTGGGAAACATATATTCTTAATCCTGAACAGCATTGACAAGATAGGTTTTGTTGTAACAGTGACAGTAACCGTTATTATATCAATTTGTTTTATTATTATTTAATTTAAACACTGACCCACTGACTGTTACCACCCTGATATCTTATTTATATGTCTGTTTTAAATCAATATATTACTATCAAAATAACACAATAAGAATAAATAAACTAATATATTGAGCATTTTTTAGGGTGCAGATACATTTTGATCAGCATGAATTTTAACACATATAAACAGGTTCCAAAAACCAGCTCTGTCAAACCATTCATACTTCCATAAAGTCAACATTAAGTTAGAGTCGTTAGACTTGAGGCACTTCAGTTCCCCGACAGTCCAAAGACATGACGGTTCCTTGGTGAGTCTATATTGCTTATGAATGTGTATGAACATGGATGGTTAAGCTAAGGTAAAAAGTTTGAAATGGTTCCCTACTATTTCAATTGGTGAAATTTGCTGGGGGAGGGAGAACCTGCCTGAGAAGATGAGAGCAAGAAAATTTCTTAGAAATGGACGTTTAAGGTAGTTTTTTGGAGGATGTTTGAGATGCTTGATTTTGTCAAGATGGGTCAAAAAATTTGATCTGAATTCAATAAGGAGAATAGAGGTGTTACAGAGTCTTTTACCATCTTCTGGATATTCTGGGATCTGGAGGAATTCCCATGATTCTTGCAAATTTTCGATCATGCATTTTACACCATTTACTATAAACTCAACCAAAATAAAAATACTTACAGGAATTTCCCATTTACACGGGAGCCATTTTGAAGCCTGGGCTCAGAGTCTTCTCGTGTAATCATTCCATGGAACCAGGGCATTCTTTCATGTGCAGTGGTGGCAATGAGCTTCTCCAGCTGAGGCCTCTGGCTGATGATGGCCTGTTCTAGAGCTGCCCCCTGTATACATGTATGATCTATGAGCTCACACTTACAATATGTAGGCCAAGTCAGATATGTGATTACTTAATAAGCCATGTGCTTGTAACTACATTTAGTATTATTATATTGTATGTGGTTTCTCATACTTGTAATATTCTCTTACAATAAGCACCAACTAAATTCACAAGTGTTCCAGAGCTGTCATGCAAGTCATGAAAAGACAGACTGCCCATTGTCACAGGGAGAAAACCCACTTGTTTGACCTAATAAGTCTAGTGACTTCATATAAATGAATTTGAAGTTTATTTATGATACCAAAATCAATTTATGCCAATGACTGTTGTCCCCTTGATGGCTTCATTTAGTTTGCTGATTGATGACAACAGACATGAAACTCTACAGTGTAATTTATTTTACACCTGTAGAACATTTTAGTGAATAAAAGTTGCAACCTTGTATGGTAGCTTTAGAGGTTTTGATTATGCTAATGATCAAATTTTATGAGACCACAAATGTATCCTCCAGGTTAGTTTCACTTAATGCTTGCTCTAAATAGGTTCGTTCGGTGAAACAATAGATGGGCAGGGTGTGGGTAGATGTAATAGTCCCGCCTCTGGGATTCATCCATCCCCAGAAAAATCAGGCCTAATTCACACACCCACCAGGTTGGCCACACTTAACAACCCACTTTATTGGGGTGGGAGGGGTTGTCAGAGGTATTACTTTTGCTCAAGACTTTACACTACTACTCTACAAGACAGAGTTTAAACTTACCTGCAGGTTCCAGGTCTGTTTTACATACTCTCGAATCAGTTTTTCCTTCAAGTCCTCAAATGGGCCCACCTTTGGCTGCATGTTCTTGGGTCTGTTGCATGGTTTCTTCAGCAGACATACAAGGCCATCCATCTCCTGAGAGTGGTAGTCAATTACATCCACAGGGCTCCTGTGGCTCTTACCACCAGCAATAGCATATGTTTCATTGACTTGTCTTTCAATGGTGTAGTGGTAGCAGCGGTTTGAATGCGACACAGACAGTGCAAAGCCCCCGAGATAGTTTCGACTTTGCCTTAGGAGATACAAGCCGTTGCCCATGCCTGCCTGCCGCAGGTAGTCCTCTGCCTCCTCTCTGGTGATGTTTCCATAAAAGAATGGCAGCATATTCACTGTATCAGCCATGTTGCTTTCTGGATGGTGGATCCCTCACAAAGTTCAGCCACCAGGACGGAAACTAACCTACCCCAAATCACAAGTAGAAACAAATAAATAAGAAAATAAGAATCAAGATTAGTTTCTTAGGCTGAAAAATTACATAAATTACATTGCATAAATTAATTGTCATTTTACTGTAATACAGTGTCTAACAAAATGTTTTGAGACATACCATTTTTCCATTTGCCTCTGCACTCTAAAATTTGGCATTTGTGTATAAAAAAATCACATATGGTTAAAATACATTCTGTCTCTGGTTTATTTATTAGCATTATTGTTTAAAGTTTGTGATTCATAGACCACCAGTTGCTGGGTACCTTGTCTGGTGTTGCTCTGCCAGACATGTATTACATCCAACTTTAGGTGTTGTGAGACTGAAAGTCAAATAAGTAATTATAAGATTTAGAAACAAGAATTAAATGACTAAAAGACAAACGCCACACTTACCAAAATCAACTGTTTGGAAAATATAGTAATTAAGAAAGAGATCTTACTAATCATAAAGGGACTGGTAAACTAAGGAAGAGCTCCATACCTAATGAGAAAAGAAATCTCACCATAATAAAGGAAAGTCCCTGTACAACAGATTAGAGTCACCTGGATTTGTCAGTGACCAGTGTCCACAGGAGAGTTCATGAATAGAAACAAGCAGGAGCTGTAGTAAAAACCTAGCAGAGCATCACCAGGGAAGAAACCCAGCATCTGGTGATGTCCATGAGTTGCAGACTTTAAGCAGGCATTGCCTGCTTAGGAATTGCTGCCAAGTATAAACAATGACAATTAAATTTATGAGTAGGTAGTTTGTCTAAATATTTTTGAGCCCCTTAAATATTATGAATAAAAATGGCTGTAATCCCTACACAGTTCATCCAATGTTTTTAACAAAATTCTTAAGCTCAAATTGACTGTCTACAGTTTATGCACATCTCATACACATAAAACTCTGTCGTGACTCTGTCATGAAATACAGTCAGAAAATATATAGACTTAATTGTATAAAGAATAAACCTGTTAATGTGCATTTTACCTATGTGTGATTTTTTATTACAGTTTTCATATTGTGCAGAGGCAAATGAAAAATGATGGGTTTTGGTCGTGTATGTGATTGGTCAACATAAACACAAGCACATGCCCCAGATGATGTCACATTGCATTGAAGAAAAAGCTGAAAACATTTTTTTTCACTGTAGCCCTCAGACAGACCAATCCTGCCAATGGGAACAGTTATTAGCTTTCTGTCCCAAAAGCAGAACATTTGTGTGTTTTTTATTACCCTTCATAGACTGAAGAACATGAATGAGTAGTTAAATATTTCGAACTAACAACAAAGAAGTCACTATGGATCAACACAGCTAGTCTTTCGTAAAACACCCTTTTCTACGCTCACAGCTGGAAGCCTCCAGTAAAACTACAATCTGGTCTGTTCTGGTTACTAAGCAGATACACTCACAAGAAATCGGTCCTGCATTTTTAGATAGCAGGTCTAGTCACACATCTGCATCTCTAATATGTGGTTCACCTCTCCCAGCCAAATAGTTTTTTCCAGACTTTTCTAGAACCAAGAGTAATTTTTCTGACAGTAGTGTTCTGATCTCATTTACATTTTGAGACGTGTCAACACATTCAGGATCCGCATATTCAGCAAATGCTGTTCAGCAAACAACCAACAACTCTAACCACTTACAATGAGCAACATTATTCTTTGTATGTGTAATCTAACAAGATGGTTTTGTGTCTGAAGCGACTGTGTTCACACCTTTAGACTTTAGTGTTTGGCAGACTAAACAACACTGCTCAAACAAAGCTAGTTAAGTCTAGGGTTTGATCTAAAACATATTTGATAGTGTTTGTTTTGGCTGTTTAGACAACTTATTGTCTAGTAGCCAGTTCTCAATTTTACTTACTTTGCCTACTTAACATTACATTTAATGTATTCATCAAAGAAAAACAGCTCACAATGACCTTGCCTTCATCCCCTGTGAAGTAAAACACATTAATCTTCTGAGTATAAAGTTTGTAGAAAAAATATGAAGCAACAGCTAAGATAATTTAAGAAAATTCCCCTGGAACTGGAGAAGCAAAAGAAATGCTAGTCTCGATGTATTACATCTTCCTCCACCAACCTTTGGGTTCATAGGCGACTGCTCTTCTAACTGATCCACGGTTGACCCAAAATACTTTATTTATTGTGGCAAATTAGCCAATCTAATTTATTGGATATTTGTGTGTGGCAAACGTACGTGAACATTTGGCCTCGGTAACTGGTATTGCAGATCTGCACATCAGCTGAGGGATTTTAGCTCATTCCTCCCTGCAGAACAGCTTTAGCTCAGGCATGTGGTTTGTTCAAAACCTAATCGATTTACTTTAGGAGTCTTAGTGCTGCTGTATTAAAGTATGATTGTAAAAATCATATGAGAATCAAAGCCACATTAGAAAAGGGAAAACATTAATCTAGAGCACCAACATTGACACAAGTTATTCATCGCCAACACTAACATAAATACATTATTTATCTAAGAAACTAATCTAAATGGCTGCTTATTTGTTTTGCAAACTGGATACATGTAAATCTTGATACATAGCGTGGTCATAAGTTAATTTGTATGCTTTATGAACTGTATGTGGAAAATCCAAAACACAGTGTGGATGCAGTGGGGCTGCACTATGTTGAATGACATTTATTTTTACACAGTGTCATGGTTTTTAATTGATTTTATGTTCAAAAGGCAGCCTTGTACATGATGTGATTACTCAAACAACAACTAAGACAAATCACATTCAGGTATGATGAATGAAAACAGATAAGATAAGAAAGATTTGTGAAGACAACCAGTTTCATCTGTTCTGCACAGCTTACACAGCTAAAAATGCTACAGTTTAATAGATGGCACACAGCCTTTCCCATCATTCCTCCTTTGTTCTCTATCGGTCCCCTTTCCCTGCTTTACGGAAAAGCTTTGGATGTGTGTTTTATTTTGGTAGCTTGCACTAGCAGGTGAAGCACCCATTTGTTTTAGGACTAACTCCTGGGCCATATAATTTTTGTTTGAAAGCTTACTAATTTACCTCAATTGCAGTGAATGTAACATGTGGTACTTGTGAAAGGTAGTTTTCCTAAATTTAAGAGTCATTCTTGTGAAGTTGGAAGGTCCAGAATTGTAAAGGAAACACACTTGCATACGGTTTTCTTATTCATTTCCTATTATGTTTGCAAATATGACTAAAATACCTGTCTTTAATTTAAACTGAAAACTCTTCCACAATGTAAGACATATGTGGATGCAGATTCAAGAACGTTATTGTTAAACTCTGTCATGGCTTGATCGCCATGCTGCAGACTGCAGCCATAAAAATGAGAGTTGAGACATTTCCTCTTTTACATAGTCTACTCATTTTTGACACAAAAGTCTGTTTCGTCATATTGGACGGTGCTTCTTTCATTTTGTACACCTCCTGTATGTCCAAGTAACCATCAAGTTCCTGTCAAAGGCTTGATTATGCGGAACTGTTCCCATTGAGTTTACTGTATGTCATGGCTTGTTGGCTACAGAACAAACTTCAGGGAGCAGCAGTCCCTTAGTGCAGCACAGATTGTGTTAACGGAACAAACAAGAGTGAGGGAAAGTGTGAAAATGTTCTACAAAGGTCATATTGTTGCATAAATTGTTTGCAAGCAATTTGGTCAGTCAAAAAATGTTACAGTGTATAGTTCATAGAATCATAGTGTATTGTATCATAGGATCTTGAAAAGTTCTTGATAATATTACTAGTGCGTGCTGCATTGTCCCCAGCCTCCGTAGGACCACAGGGACAGAGGTCAGTAGTAGCACGATGTCCTGCCTCCAGATATACACTGTATTTGAATATTGACAGAAACAATACAGAGGGAAGACTATTTGCCAAAAGCAGCACTATATGTTAATCTTTTCACTCCGACCCTTCATTTAGCAGTGATCTCTTTTTTTTTTTTTTTACATTTGTGATATTTTGGTCTTGACAGAAGCAGCATATATTGTTATGGTTGAAATAAATGAATTGAAATTTGCAGGCTTTAACACTTTGACATTTCAAAATTGGACAAAAACAGAAAAATAATTTTTCATCCATAAATTTATCTGCTGATGTGATTGAAAGCTGTAGAACATTACAGTAACTCCAGTCACTCCCCACCCACACACAGACACACACTTCATCTCTTTTTTTCTCTGTTTGTCAAAATCTCCAGTTTATCAAGATTCTAAAGCGGCTGTGTGTATGGTTATCGTAAAGCAGACATACTTAAAAAATTCAGGTCTCTGTGTCACATCAGCCTGACCGTCTCTGCCCACCTTGACAAACCAGTACAGATACAAGTGCCTTAGCACTTCATCATAAACCATGATTTATTGCACCTGTTTTCATGGAGGAGACTGACCGGAGTTTTAATACTGCTGATATTGGTAAGAAAGTGTTTGTTTTAGTTTACTTAGCTCACTATCTGCTTCCTGTAATCAGATTTCCAGAAGCTCAAAACACATGAATGTAGGATGACGTAAGGATGAAAAATACCTGTTTACATGGCAATAGAAGCCAAACCTGACATGTACAGTGCACCACAAAGACCAGTGGTTTAAAAAGGACTTGGATCATTTACGTAAATATAAGAACAATAGTGAAAGTAAATACAGCACAGGTACAGTACACAGTGAAACATTCCTCAAGTGTCAAAGTAAAAGCAGCTGTGCAGAAAGCTGGTCCCTGTGCAGTTATATCTTTATATATCACGTTAAAATCCTCTTACTGTCACTGTAGCTGGTCGTATCTACATATAGTTCACTAGTTTATAATTTAGTGGTTTCCAACCTGGCTCTGTGTAAAGGGTCACAACAGGAGTCTTGAGAGTTATGAGATATTTAATGTGGTTGCAAAGACACGAACACAAAGTTGTGTAGCACAACTTTGTGTTCATTAATGTAGAATTTTTCTAGAAAATGTTTGAGAAAAGACATACTTTTGTTGTTTCTTTTTTAAAAATAAAATTATCTGGGACAGGAGAGAGATCTTTTATTTTACTTCATTTTAAGATCATTAATTAATTTCCTAAAAGTAGAGTAACTGCACTGGGAACAAGGGGAATGATCTCATTCACTTTTTTTGCTTGTTTGGTCAAAAACAAGTAATCAGAATGAGGGAGAAAATGACTTGGTAAGACATAAAACCCACTAAAAAAGAAGCTGTGATTTGTTTTAATTGCACAAAAAGTAGAACTACTTTAAAACCAGCACTAAGAGAGAAAACACCAATACTGCACTTACTGTGTATAATGTGGGGAGGTCCTCCCAGAGTTTGACCCTCTTCTACTTTGCTTCTTTAAGTCCTTCAGCAGTCTGAACAACATGTGAACAGGTCATCTTAAATTGAACCAGCTCTTCACAAACACAAAATGTGCAGTGACAACCACATGAAATAAGTCAATCACTCACAGTTGATCCCAGCTGGAGCAGCTTAACCGTCTGTGCACTGACATAAACTAAGGTGGTGGAGCACCGAAGCTTCCTCATTTCAATGACTTCCTTGACAATTTAATTTTTTCACTTCCTTTTTTTTTTATCTAAAACACTGACCAGCACATCTGCTGCATACAGGAAATGATGCGACAGCTACAATCATACAAATGACAGCGCTAACAACTTTAGCATTAATTACTTTAGAGATTGCACCAATTAAAAGATAAACTACATTTTCAAAAACATTTTTTATTGAGGTTCATTTTTGACCTTGGAAACTGTACTTGAACCAAAATTATATTAATTTATCAAAATCATGACTGAACTGAGAACAGTGTTTCAAATAATGAATTGTACTGAATTATTTTTCAGCATCTACCAACACTTGGAGTTGGAGTTTGTGTGTTTCACACTCACGTTTTAGATAGTTGTGACATCTTCAAAATGTTATTTAAAGAATAAACCCTGGTTTAGGGGGTAGACATGTAAAATTAGTAAGTTTGGGGCTAGGGAATAAAGCACATCTTCACAAATACAGACATACAACTGTTTGTGTAGCTTAAATTTTCTTTTAAACTTGCTCTTACTGATCTCTGCCAACTCAGCAACAATACAGAAATGTATTTGAATCACTGAAATGATCACACTTATCTTGTATAATTTCTCATTCTTCGTATTTATCTTATATAAATGTGTGTGTGAGAGAGTCTTTTTTGTTGTTTAAATGTGTATATTTGTATATTGAATGAACTATGAGCTTTGAAGCCACACCTACCTAACAGCTTAAATGTTGCTAAGATAGTTAATATTAAATTATATATGAAATTAAGATATTTAATTTTTGTCTTTTTGATAAAATAAAATAAATCAGTTGTAAAAACAACTGTAGCCTACAGGACAAACTCCACAATAAGCTCATGATCACAGAGCAAAATGCTTTAAGCAAAACTCTTAAGGACTCCCATTCACATAAATAAAGTCACAAGTTTCCAATCTGTGAAAAACCTCCATGTTTCAATGTCTCATTAAAATTATATTTTCTGTAAATAAGCAAATAAAATAATACAACAAAAATAAATGTAGAAATAAAAACATTTTAAAAAGTTTGGAGTCATGCACCACTTTCTTGATCATGCTGCAGCAGTTTACTTCAGTGTTGACACTAGAGTGTCTACAACACAGCATGAACGACATTACGCAACACTGTGACATTTCAGATGCAAATTCTAGCTCATCTTCAAGGTGGGCTGGTTCAGGTTTGTTTGGAGTTGATGCACTGAGGAATGGAAAATCTCACCATATAATGTGTACTTTACACTGTGTGGTCTTTGTACTGTCAATTTATTCTAACTGTGTCAAAATGCTCACATCTCTTCCCGCTGAAGGAAATTATCTGTCTTCACTTCCTTAGCTTAGTTCTTACCTCACAGTGTGGCATTTAAGAGCTTATACTGTAGGTCCATTTTTTAAATCATTTTGGGTGTCACAGTTACTTATTTGGACCATCAACTACAGATAATACAAATTCATGTACTTTAATTACTTTGATGACACTGAAGTCTCAGGAAATCTATCCTAACTAGTTACTTTTTGCAAAATTGGAGGGATGGGTTTTATGTTATGGGTTCATTTTGGTATCGCAAAACATCTCATTAAGTCATGACAATTTCAGTAATAAATATTTCACTACCAGAATATTGCATAACTACATGTAACTTGTGTCCATGTGGCTCCACCTTATGGAAAAACACAACTATCACATCAAGAAGAAAACTTTATTCAGTCAATCTGGTATGATGGACAAATGACAACTGGTATAAAATCATCTTACATGGAATTGAATAAAAAAAAAGGTTTTCCAGTTTTATCCTGACCTACTCTGATTTATTCTACACCAAGGCACATAATACATTTCTTTGTAAATATAAACCAATGTGAAAAGGTGACCAAAAGACATCAACTTTCGGAAGCCTAATTCACAAAAGATCACAAAAATCACTGTGACAAAATCAAATCACAAACTAAGAGCTGTTTCACCACTTCTATTTTATGTCATACTTTGCCTTACACAGAGTTCTTTTACGTTACTACACTGAAGAACATCAATATAAAAGTCAACAGTACTAATGATATGAAAAGGTCCTTTATAACCATTATTTCCAATGAATGGTAAAACTGCAAACTGCTAAATAAAAATAGTTGCTCTGTTGTCATCAGTCGCTACATCTTTAGTCTCGACAGACCTAGGTTTAGTCATATTCTATGAACAAGTGAAATAGATTTCACACACACAAACACACACACACATGTGACATACTGAACACTGATAGTTTCAGTACTGTATATGCACCTGACTGAAATACCCTACACATTTCCTGTCTGCTACATTTTAGGTCAGTGATCTACACTATTACATCTCTACAACCAAATCATGTTAGACATTTCTAAAAGATAGTTTAAATCCTCACCATGACTGTGTCACTGTGAGAGTAAGTCAGACCTGTGTTGCAGTATTAAGCACAATAACATCAGGTTTATACTCCACTTAACATCACAAAATAATCCCAACTATCCACCTGACTCATCTGATGGGTATGAAATGCAATGTGCAATGATATACAAGTAGCTGACAGCACGCAGGAAAAATCGTTACTAAAGGTACAGTGTATAATTTGACAACAACAAATTCACATAACAATGGTAAATGGAAACCAAAAGCATTGTCCCGTGGTGGGCTGTTTAAAAAAATCACACTAATAATCAAAGTGAAATTTTTAAATTACAGTAATGTAAATCATCACAATGTGACTGAGAAGTGTTTATGGCCCCACGTACCTGTATGCACTCCCAACAACATATCGGTAATCGGCATGCACCAGACGATCTCCCTGGCTCAGGGCGTCAGTGAGCTAGACAGCCTGTGGTGGTGGTTAGATTAATGGTCATGGGAATATGAGGGCCGGTCAGTTGCATTAATGCCTTCGCCATCCACGGACTGCCTGCATACTCCAGCCACATGAGGCCAGACATTGTGCTACACCAGGAGGAACCCAGGGACCACTGCACCAGTGTAAGGTCTGGCAATCACTCTGAGGAAATCATCCCAGTATCTCATAGGGTCCATGCAGGCCTCCAAGGACATGCCTCCCCAGACCATTACTGACCCACTACTAAACTGGTCATTCTTGATGTTACAGGTAGCCTAACGTTCACCATGGTGTCTCCAGACTCTTTCACATGTGCTCAGTGTGAACCTTTCACATCTGTGAAGAGAATAGGTATCCATAGCAGACCTGCCAATTCTGGTGTTGTCTGGGAAATGCTAACTAAGCTGTGCAGTGCTGGACTGTGAGCACAGGTCATACTAAAGGATGTTGGGCTCTGATTCCCACCACCCACATGGAGTCAGTTTCTGATAGTTTGGTCAGAAACAAGCACACAAGTAGCCTGCTGGATGTCTCTCGCAGTGCTTGTCCTGCTCTTCCTTGCACAAAGGAGCAGAAATTGGTTCTGCTGCTGGGTTGTTGCCCTCCTACAGCCCTGTCCAGGAGACACAGCAAACCTTCTTTCAATTGCGTGTTTGGATGTGCCATCTTAGGGTAACTGGACTACCTGTGCAGCCTGAGTGGGTTGCAGGTGTTGCCTCATGCTGTAGTGCAAAAGAAACTAGCAAAACACAAAAGAATCAGTCAGAAAGGATAAGGAGAGTACATTTGTCTATGGCCTGTAGCAGTAGAGGTTTTGTTTTGGACCCAAGAAGAGGCTGGACACCACAGAATAAGTTTAAAAGGTTTAATTAAGCTCAATGGTGGGGCAGAAGGAACAGATGAACACAATGCACTATAAGATGTGGAGTCTCAGACTTCCTGAACAGTAGGTGACGCTAGGTTGAGTCAGCAGTGACACCAGAGACATTTTCAGACCCAGGCCAAAAACCAGAATCAACAGATATCAGTTAGAAGCCAAATGCACAGCGCAGAGAGAACAGAGCCAGAAAATATGCCAGGATCTAAAGCCAAAGGATTGCCAGAGAGATCAGAGCAGACTTAAAGAGGCGACAGACATATGTGTCAAGTTACCTATAGGAGAATCAGAACAGGAAGTCGACTCGTGATCTTCAAAATAAAATTCTGCAACAGAAAGTTCAGACAAGAATTGTGATAGAATGCAAAACAATGACTTTTTAGGGGTTGTCATGCTTTTGCCTCTCCACTACTCCTGTTGTTACTTTCATTTTCACCAAATAAGGTGAAACTGATTAACAGTCACTTGTATTTCCTTATTGCACATTTTGAGATCCCTTAAGATTAACTAACTTGGTTTTACAGTGGTGAAGTGTTCCCTTAATTTTTTTTCGCAATGTACATTTTCAGCACTACTCAATTAATCAATTAAAGATGTATAGTAGAATCATTCTGCCCTAGCAAAAAAAGAAAAACAAAACAGTTCAAAGAAATCATTTAAAGCTTGTCATGACATTTGTGTCCATGTTCAGTGAATGTTAGCGTCTGATTGAAACTGTACATGTCTGCACTTTTGTCTGCAAATTGTATTTTCCCTATGCCGTGTCACACAAAAACAGAAAATACAATAAATGTGCAAACAAATAAATAAACCAAAAAAATGTGTGTAACAGTAGGCCTTGCTGACACTCTCCTCTCCTCTGTGTTATTCATTCATTTTGAGAGATTTTTTGAGAGACATTTTAATTTCCTTTTATATATTTAATGACTGTGTTTGTTCTCTAGAACACTTAGGATTCTATCACCAGTCCCTAATTTATTAACATTGTTCTCTACTATCTGAACTTGAGTCATGGCAACTTGACTTCTTTCTTGTTAGGTTGACATAACAAGAAAGATCTTGACTCAGCTCCAACTGGATGATTGAGAATCTTCACCAACAATGTTCTCTACTGTCCAACCAAAACCTCCAATCTATCCTCCTTCTCTTGACAAGGTTTTGAGACAATCTGAGTGGGATTATTTTGACCATGACTTCCGCAATATGCTTAAAATTGTGGTCTTCCAAATTTCAGAAGCATTTCATCCATCTCCACCTGTACAGCTGGTACTGGAGTCATTTTAATGGCATCCTAACAGTCTCAATAGTATTATTACTATTATCTCATATATTGACTAACTATTTTCTAACAATGTCTTTGATGCTGATTGATTTATATGCCATACTGTCATAATCTAAAACTGACCTCAGTAAGCCTATGTAAATCATTTTCAGAGTCTATTTGATTTGCTCCCCGCTCTTTGCCTATCAAACATCTAATAACGTTCAATACCTTTTTATATTTTTCTATTATCTTCCCTATATGTTTTGACCATGAGTTTCTTATCAAACCAAATCCCAAAATATTTGACACTATTTACGCTTTCAAAGTTCCTCCCATATGGTATAAGATTGACTTGATTAGTTTCAATTCAGTTCACAGAGCAGTCATCCATGAAACACAGGGTCAGTAGGTTGATTGCTGCATTCTCTTGGCCACATGTCAATGGTTCTTGGACAAGACAAAGTACTGTTGTCATATATGTATGCACAGCGGTCCAAGAACAATTTCCCCCTGAGGATCAATAAAATAAATCATTATTATGAAACAGTGCTGTGAAAAAGTATTTGCCCTGTTCCTGATTTTCAGAACAACATCTAAAGAACTGCAGGCCTCACTTTCCTATAGGTTAAGGTCAGTGTTCATGATCCAACAATAAGAAAGAGACTGAGCAAAAATGGCATCATGGGAGAGTTCCAAGGTGAAAACCACTGCTAACCAAAAAGAACACAAAGACTCATCTCATCTCATCTTTGCCAACAAACATCTTGATTATCTCCAAGATTTTTGGGCAAATATTCTGTGGACTGATGAGACAAAAGTTGAACTGTCGTCCATCCTGGACGACTTGACTTGATGGAACCATGAATTCTGCACTTCAGTAGAAAATCATGAAAGAGAATGTTTCAGCCATCAATTCAGTCCTCAAACTCAAGTGCACTTTGATTATGCAGCAGGACAATGATCCAAAACACACCAGCAAGGGTAGAGGAATATACAATGTGTGTGGGGAGTCTGTGCTTCCTGAAATCCACAATAATTTCCTTGGCTTTCTTTACATTAATGCAAAGATTGTTGTTCCTGCACCAGTCCTCCAAGTCCCCCACCTCCTGTCTATATGCCGACTCAACATCATTCCTGATGCATACAAACAAGGAAGAAAAATGAAAAACAAGAAAAGATCAAATAAGTTACTGTATGTTCAATAATCTTAATAATTAAGGTAAGGAAGTACTATTAACTACGTCATATGGGAACTGGGAATTTTGACCTCACACTGGAAGGAATCTGTTTTTCCACATCTTCATAAACCAGGTAACGATCCAAGCTTGGCTGAGAGTTACAGGTTGATAACCTTAACATTTCATGTAAGAAAAATATGGAAAGATGAATTAATGAAAGATAAGGTTATTTTTAGAAACAAAATGAATATTAAAATGCCAGAATTACTATTGACCCTGACAGAACATGAAGTCAGGAAAGGTCATATTAACAAAGAAAGTGTAGTAGCAGTATTTTTTTGATGTACAACAGGAATATGGCATACTCTGGAAAGAAGGATTAATAATAAAAATCATGTATTAAACAAATAAAATATCTTAACTGATAGGACAATAAGTAAGAAGAGGGAAAGAGTGGAAATTTTAAAAAGTAAAAGAAAAATTAATTAAAAGAAAATTAAAACCTGGTAGAAATATAGTGCTGAGAAAAATTATTTGATCCTCTTCCTGATTTTTTTTTTTCCCAATTTGTCACACTTAAATGATTCAGATCATCAAAAATGTTTTATTCCTACTCAAAGATAATCAGAGTAAATGGAATGCACTTTATTTAACATCTTATATGACTGTCTGTAGTTTTGTAGCCCATGTTTTATTCCTTCTTTGATAAATATAGCACGCCCTCCCCCATTCCCACTGATTATATCTTTTATCTCACTAGAATATTCCTGAATAACAAATCCCAGAGTTGGTTTAAACCATGTTTCCTTTATGCGTACAACATCTGCTTTTCTTTTTAATTTCTTGATAAATCCTTTGAACACTTGTAATATTACACTGAAGAATTAAAATTATGTTTGATTTGAGAGTTTGAGTATTCCTCAAGTTCTTTCATTTTCAGGAATTTTGCTGCTACCTTCACTATAACCTTCTCGGTTTTGTTGATAACATATGCAAAGAACAATATGTCCAGTGAGATTTCCATTTAACTGTTTTGTGGAATTTCCTGGTCCTGTACTTTTTTCTTTGCATTGATTCATATTCTCATTCCTCATCCTCTGCCACTCCATACCTTATTTTTCTATTTTGTTCTTAACTGTGCTCCTGTGTGAGATCCCCCACAGTTACAAGATTTCACATCTGCCACAGTCTCCATAAGCATGTTCTCCTCCACGTCTCACAGACAAAACATCACCTTCTACAACACTTCCATCACTATTTTCTTTCTTTACATCACGCTCTTCTTCATCTTCTTCAAGAGCCCGTTTGCCTGACTGTGTCAACATTTATTTCTATCTTTCCTTCCTTTTTCTCTTTGCTCACAATTCTATACCATTCAACGTCCTTATGACCCTCATCAGACATTGAACCGCCACTGCTTGCAATTCCAATTCAGTCACAATCCAGACCAACAATTAGCCTGTTAGTTCAGCCTCCCCTATCTCACCTCTGCATTGCTGTTCAATTCCACAGCTGGGACATAGGACAGTCACTTTAACTCGTCCATGTGCCGCACTTTAACATTCTCTTTCGGTTGTTTCATGCTTACTGCTAAACATATGTCCTGTACCTCTACATGAAACCCGTGCCTGGATGTCCTCTAAGTTAAACTGCCAATATGATGTGATCACATTAATCGACATTCGCGCTTACACAGCTACTCACCCTCTGAAGTGCAGGTCATGTATCGCAGACAGTAGCTCTGTGCCATCCCATTGCTGTTAGACAATACGGTCGCCTAAAACTTTAACATAATTTAGGTTTACGCGAAATTGGTCTGACTGTGTGGTTTGAAAAGGACTGATGGTATGTTCAAGGCTCAGCAGAAGCCTGTATAGAGATGCAGAATATCTCCTTCCGTCCTGGGGATGCTGGATCACTTCCTATTGGTCCATAGTCAGAAACGGCTCATTCAGCCAGCCAATTATTCTCGATGAAACAAATCACTGTACTGTGATATTTAAATTCGGTCTAGATACCTATTTTATTAGTGTAGAAGTCGAAACAGGTAACTATCAAATGTATTAGAACATGGAGTTAGAATTAGCTTATAGCCTGACAGATCAGGAGTTAGATATATCACCAGCAGATGGCAGCACTGCTACATGTAGTTCATCTTTACAAACAGAAAGTACTCAATGATTTTTAGGTCATTTCATTTAATTCCAGAGAGCTTAAATATCCCACAGGAGGCTACCATACATTAAAGACAGATAGATAGATATATTGAATAAAATTACCTTCCTTTTCACTAAACTAGCAATGATGCAAGGTTTGAAGCCTTTACAAGTGTATGCCAGCACTGTGTGTGAAAGTTGGTATTCATTTCATTAGTTTCTGTATTTGGTTTTGTAAAATTACTTTAATACTAATGCAATTTTCTGAATGAAGGAAGCATTCAAATAGGCTATAATAAGGCACCAACAGCAGTAAATCTAGAGACCTACTATAGGCTACTGGAAACCACTTGAATCCACTGCAAAGATTAATCTAAGGGCTAGTGATCATCAAAGATCAGAGAAGAACCAAGAATACTGAGGTCGTGGGACAATAAATGTTATTTAATACACATTTACAGTCCATAGTGCTCGTTTTCAACTGAGCATCAATAGGTCAATTTAATTTTGTCTAAATCGTGTTAATCTATAAACAAAGTTTCGCATTTAGAGCCTTGTTGTTGGGGTTAACATGGCAATCAACATTTACATTTGTTCTGAAGGAGTAGTTCTTTTTAAAAAGAGAAATACCCGCTGTCATATGTTTGAAGCTGTTGTACTATGTTGTGAAGAGCAGAGTCGTGACGTCACTGCCCGGGGTTTCCTAGTGAAGTGAAGCCTACAGCGTCATGGCGGAGGCCGGTTGTTGGAAGACCCTGGATTGAAATGCAAGCTTTTCACAATCGCAGTTGACCAACGAACATCAGACTTTCCTCACATCTAAAACAGGAAAGGGGACTTACTTGATTTTTGGACAGAGAGCAAAAACAACATTGTACCACTCCTTACCGAACTGAGTCGTTCGGGACTGCTCTCCCTAACTGGGAGCTAGCTAGTTAGCTGGCGCAAGGTAGCGTTAGCTATCGGCAGCTACTAGCTCACTAGTTAAATAAAAGAAAAAAGGACCTCTGAAGTGCAAAGTCGGATTTAGACACCCTTTCCAGTGGACTTCCCCAGGTATTATATCCCAACACCTGGTAAGGTACAGCGTGGCGTTACTTATCTCGTAGTATAGCAAGAAAGTAAGCTAATGTTGATGGGGAAAAAGCCGCGAGAAGTGAACGGCGAATGAAAACAAGATGGAAGTGGGTGAAGTTAGGTTAGCTAATTTAGGTTTGTGTGTTTAATAATGAATACTAAATAAGTGCGACACTTTGCTGTGGTTCATTACGTGAACAGACATCTGAATAGTTAACGCCGAGCATCGACTACAACCAGAAAGTGATAATTCCTCTGGTTTCTTGCCAAGATGAAATAGCGTTAGCGCAAAGTTTTTGTCATTTATTAGCTTCCGTGCTAGCCTCGTGTTTCATAACGTTAACGTTAGCTTGTGCTGCTTTCCTTGACAACCTCTGTAAACGCTGGGCTATCATGCCTCTTACTTCATGTTTATTGAACCCACGTTGAGATAACCTACAAGTGAGATTACATTTATTAACGTTTGACATACATCGTTGCTATACGTATTGTGGAATTATAACACCACTAACGTTGTCGCTGTTAATGCTTTACGGTATTTGTTTTAATGATTTTGCAACTAGGAAAACCACAATACTAGCACAACATACGAGTTAGTAAACAGCACTTGGTTAAACGAGGTGCAGTCAATATTCCGTAGCAAAAGCCTAACCAGCATTAAATGCTGGTAATGGCTGTGGGATTTAATCGTCTGTTTGAATTAGGAGAAACTGGCTGGCGGGTTGACTGTTCTGCTTACCTTAACGCTACTTCCATGTACCCCGCCAGTAGCTAATACTAGCGTCATTAGCCGGTATTAGCTTGTAGCCAACACGCTAAATTGTAGCCACAGGAAGACCATACGACACCCTGAATCGATGACGCGAAGGTTGATACAAAACATTTACAGCCTTGACTTAAATCCGTGTTGTTATTCAGTGTTTAGAATGACCCGAGAGTTATGTGGAAATTATCAGCTGTTGCGCAGGCCTGATAGGCCTCAGTGGTGAAGGAACAAATTTAGCTAAGTAACATGTTAGTTATGTTAAAGGTCCGTGTGTTCGGGTTTTAACGTGAGATATTCATAAACAATCCTTGTGGTGTGGACAGACGGTTCACTATTCTAGAATTAAACCAACACAGTAACTATTGATATGTTGACAGTTAAAATAATGTCGTGCAAAAATGTGTTGATGCTCCACAAGGACATTGGTTGAACTTTGAGGTAGCCACTATCCACTGGGATACTGCAAGTGGATTTTACTTCATTAGTTTGGGAATTTGTTTTGATAACGGCACTGTCTTGTCATTTCCTAGAGACTATGTTTCGTGGTCTTAATGTGCCTTTTCTCTTGCAGCTTAACCACGTGGAGCATAATACTACAGTTTGTCAGGGCGAAGTCTATATTTTGGACTTCAATATGGCTGGACGCAGTGAGGATGAAAGTGTAAGCAACAGCAGTGGAGAATCGAGGTAATTCAACTTGTTAATAAATCTGTTTTTAAGCACATGGTTTTGGATGATGCACCTGATAATATATTGATAGTAACAACTAATATTTATAATAATAAATCATAATTATTTATTAGTCTTAGTCTATTAGTTGTTAGTTTATTAGTCTATTATGTTCAACTGATTTGATTTGTTAATGATTCATCTATTTATTACTAATTAACTTTTTTTTCTTTCCAAATTTCTCTCAACATTTGACAGTAATACTGATGATGAATCTGGTTCTGGATCAGGCTCAGCATCAGGGTCTGGCTCAGGCTCGAGTTCTAGCTCCTCCAGCAGCAGCAGCAGCCAGTCAGGAAGCAGTGACTCAGGAAGTGGCTCAGACTCTGGCAGCCAGTCAGATTCTGACACAAAAACCAAGGAGAAGATCGAACCGCCAAATAAGTCAAACATTGATGGAGCTGAGGTAAAGAAATGACCATAGATCCACTCCTGAATATTAACTGGACATGTGCAGAAAATTATAACTAACCAGGAATGGGTACCGAAACCTGGTATTAAAAAGGCACTGTTTCAAAATGATTACTAACCATAACGTCAGTTACATCTGATTATCGATGCTTCTGCTAAATTAAGAAAATAGATTTCCTGTTTATTATTACTAGATTATACTAATATAGTATACTACATTTTTATTTTATCTCACACACACTGGTTCTGGTTAAGACATTCATCTATGTAGCATTTTCAGTATTGCCAATGCAGAAGATCTCTTTCGGACCTTGTGTGTTAGAGGCAGAACACAGCTGTCTCTGTCTTACATGCTGTTGACACAGAAAACCTACAGACAACAAATGCGAACTTGATGTTCATAAGTGGAATTGCATTTGACCAGAGTAGATGTGATAACGCTCGCTTTTACAAATGCAACAAGTAGTTTGCATGTAAGGGCAGAAACATGAGGCAGCTGATGTGTGCATCACATACAGGCAGGAAAAATGCACAATTCTGACAGTTTTTTGTTGCAGTTGCTGCTACATTGATCAAACCCACTCCATGTACTACCACAAAGATTTGGACCAGTGGTGGTACAACTCAGGAATGTTAATTCTGTTCTTAATTTATTTATTTATTCAATTTAAAAAAATTAAGAGTACTGATAACAGTATTGTTAAAGTAAAGGATTAATAAGCAGTATCATTAAAATCCTTAACTATACCCAAACCTAACTTATGACAAGGAAATGTTTGAACATTGAGTTAACTGCAGAGTTGCTTTCATAAAGTCAGCATGAGAATATTTAACACTTTATTAGAAAGCATCTTTACCCGTTTACATATTTTTGCTAACCTTCCACTACCCCATTGATTGCAGTTCTGGAAGTCCAACCCAAGTATCCTAGCGGTTCAAAGATCTGCTATGCTCAGGAAACAGCAGCAGCAGCAACAGCAGCAGAGACAAAGCTCCTCCAATAGTGGATCTGATGAGGTTTGTTTCATGCGGATCTGAGGGCTAGTATAGGTTTGATCTGTGATCATTAACTGGGAGTTTATCAACATAATTTGAAAATTTCATTTGTACTAAATATAATTAGAGATTAATATTCATGAATCCTCTGCCTTGGATGATAATCTTTTTTAGGACTCGTCTAGTAGCGATGAATCCGACACATCAAGCGGATCCAAAAGGAGAAAAAAATCAGGCTCCTCTGACTCTGGATCAGGTTCTGGATCGGGGAGTGGTTCTGGATCAGACTCATCAGCAGAGGACAACAGTGACGAGACAGCATCAGACTATGAGCCCAGTCACAAAATCAAAAGCAGAAAACCTCCAACCAAGTAAGTGGACAGTTGATTTATTTTTCTTTCCTGTCAAAGGGTTTTGTTTTGTGATGTTTATTTAATTTTCCAGTGTTATCGATCCATTTGTTTTTACGCTGATGTAAAGCATCTGGAATCTTCAATTGCCATTGTGTGTACGAAAAGTACCATATAAAAAATTGACTTGACTTTAACAGTTGCCTGACTGTGAGTGGTTAAATTATTCTCCTAACTATTTTTGCTTGATAGTGGTCACTCACCTCAGCTGTTTAGAAGAGATCTATGATCTTTTAAGGTCTCTAGTTTGAGTTAAGCATGGAACATGAATTATGAATTATTAACTCATGTTTCAGGATGAATTTTCGTAACGGGAAGAAAAGTAGTAGCCAGAGGAAGAAGGCCCAAAAGTGTTCTTCCTCTGAGGACGAGGATGATAACTACAAGAAAGTGGCAAGTGCGGGGCCACGGCGGCAGGCTACAGTCAACATCAGTTACAAGGAGGATGAGGAGCTGAAGACAGACTCAGATGATTTGGTGGAAGTTCTGGGTGAAGATGTCCCACAGCCTGAGGAAGATGAGTTTGAAACACTGGAGAGAGTGATGGACTGCAGGATAGGAAGGAAAAGAGGTAAGAGACACAGTGCAGAAATTAATAATATCATCCATTCTGTTTTAGCCAAGGCTGTATGCAGGAATTGTGCCTGTTAGGAAATTTCAGGAGTACCCCCCAAATTTGAGAGGTGTTGGGAATCCCAAAGTTTCTACCCAGTTGCAACTAGACTTGCTTGAGCTTCATAAAGATATTTAGCCTCTCATCTGAAAGGTTTCTTCTATTCTGACCTAATAATGAGTATTAACCTCTTTGGAGTCATTAAGTTGTTGAGGATCATTGAGTCACATATGAATCAGTGTTAATTTGGGCATCAACAATTTTGACGACAAGTTTTCGTTGAAGGTTTATTTAATGACAACAATAATTAAACGAAAGTTATTGTTCTAACTTTTGTTTTCGCCACAGTTTATCCCACCATGACAAATAAAGACGATGAAGACGTATTTTTGGCTGACGATCTCAATCATAGTCCCCCTCTGAAAGCACTGAAGGCGGTTTTCTTTTTTAACCAGCCATTTGCATGCATCCATTTGAACTTTTGCAAACCTGCACCGGCCATTCACGGTACCAGACACATAGGTGCGGTAACCGAGGATACGGGGTTGTGGACGGATCCTATCACGTTTCACTTTATTGTGGAGAGCTGGGAAAGAATCATGAGGGGTTCATACGGGGAGCAAAGCCCAAATAAGTAACTAACCTTTAGAAAACGAGCTCGAAAACGAGCTCAAAAACTCGCAACTGACGATATTTACAAGCAACTTTTCTTGAGGGCTTGCAGCTGCTTTGCAGCAAGTGACGCCCTAGGCGACCACCTAGTTCACCTATGCGAAGAGCCGGCTTTGCCCGTAGCCTTTGCCAGCCTTAGTTAAACACATAAACCAGTCAGCCACAATATTGGCACTACCTGTTGTGGTGGAAAAGTGCCAGCATGGACCCTCTGATAGGTCTGCAGTTATACAAATTAAATCACAAGATCCACAGGAACACAGAAGCGTGCCTCTGTGTTACTGTTTTGGATGTAATGGCTCACTTTAAAACATGCCCAGGCTGTAGCTGTTTATACTGTTAGTAGGAATCTGCAGAATGACTTGTTTGATACTGTCCCAGTCAGGAGCAGCTCCAAGTGGAAAGTGACACAAAGATAACCGATTTTGTGCTAACCACATGTCCACCTGCTCAGTCAGCTGCTCTTTGAAATTATTAGTTGTGATGAAATGGTGCTGGTTAAGTAAAAAATTATAACATTATTTTTGTTTAGTTTTCATTCTCATCTTTATTTCAGTTTCTACCAGCTGCATTTAGTCATTAATTTACCTTCCCCCATATCTGCACATTCAATAAGCGTCATTTCTGTACCCATTACAAATTATTAAAGCCTCACGAACACAGGACAGCCAGCTCCTCAGTGCAAGACTAAGCAGTCCATCTGCAAGGAGTCTAGAAATGGGTATCGTTTAGATTTTGATGCAGTGTTTCCCCTACCATTATACAAGGGGGGCAATATGACTTTTAAAGTATAAAGGCCAAAACACACACACACCGGCCCCGGCGGTGCAGTTTTTTCCAATCATATTTCCACTGTACAGCTGATATTTAGCAAACGAAACCATCTATTTCTATGACTTTAGTGCATTTTCCTTGTTATGTTGTTATGTTTCTAGCATTAAATAACGTATTTCTACAGTCCGGAACCTTCCAGCTGTATGTAGAATTATTTCTTGTTTGTTGGAGACATCGCGTAAAAGCTTCCATATAAATATTTTCACAGTGAGAACTTCTGTGCGCATTTCTGCAGGGGTCCACACTGCTAACTTTATTAATTATTCATGATTATTAACTGTCCCCGACACAGATTGATCGGTCAGAGTGTGACAGTAAATTATTTTGTGAACTTTTCCACACGCTGTCCTCGTGTGCTGCATCGGCGATATCTGCATATTTCAAATATACAATAACCGCTGCAAATTAACAGGAACAGAATCATAACAGAGATAAATAGTGAAAGTACGGTGGCCGAGACGTATCAATTCAAAAAGTGAATAAAGGTTTGACGCGCGTCAACGCTGGGGAAACAGAAGAGGGGCTAATCCCACGAATGGTTAGACCCACGTCAAAGTAGCTGCAACTCTTGCAAAATGTTGAAATGGGTGTATTCATTAATTCAGTCTGTCAGAACATAGCACCCTGGACAGTGTGTCACAGATTTTACTCAAAATGTAACAAATAACATACAATGCATTGTTTCCTTATTAAACTATCCAGCAGCATATATGAAATCTAATTTCCACCTTGAACAGATGTTAAGTAAATGCAAGTACAGCACTGTATAAAGGTCTTAGGCCTTTGTAAGAGTAGTTTTTTAGCAGTGCTATGATTACATTTTTTATGTTGGAACAACTAAAAACACTTTTAGTGTATTTTCTTGGCTGCTATGCTTCCACAAATACCATTCCTGATCAAGAGAAAATATGGTCATACTAGCTTTGCCAAAACAACAAATCTCATGGTGGCTGGTTTCCCTGAGTTAAGGGGAAGTTGAGGGTTACTGGTTAAGTTCATGTAAATGTCACTAGCCCTTTTTACACACAAACTGCTGTGTTGGTAAGAAGGTGGTCCCCTATTTACACCACACTTTAAAATGCTGCCTTAAAGACTCTGCAGTGTTCATTTCATGCAGGTACCAGCACACCAGCTAAAGGGTTGTGATGTTTAACATGAAGTATAACACACACGGCAGATGTAGATCGCATTCAGAACATTACTTGAGGATGAACCATGATGTGCTTCCTGTTTCTATGAGCCCCCTGAAAATAGCCCAGGATGAATAAAGCAAGATGTTACCCAGTATTCCCTTTTTTTCCCCCTTAACAGCAACAGGAAGTTCAACCACTGTCTATGCTGTGGAAGCAGATGGAGACCCCAATGCGAACTTCAATCCCAACAAAGAGGCAGGTGAGGTCCAGTATTTGATCAAATGGAAAAACTGGGCCCATATCCATAACACTTGGGAGACAGAGGACACACTGAAGTTACAGAATGTCAAGGGCATGAAGAAACTGGATAATTTCAAGAAGAAGGAGCAGGAAAGAAAGAAATGGTGAGAACTACTTTATTTACTCAGTACATCTGTTAGTGTAAGCTACTGACAAAACTGCCACACCAAAGATCTCATTTATCTTCTTTGTGTCTCAGAATTAGCCCTCACCTTCTGTAGCCCCATGTGACTGACACTGATGATTTTGACCAACTTCAATGCTTAAAAATGTAATCACCAACAAAACCTAACCAACTGAAAAACAGACACCTATGAGTAGAAATAGGGTTTTTATTGAATTTAAATTGATTTCAAATCTGCTTATTGAACCAGAATCCCTTTTAATCCCTTATGAATCTGTTTAAGTAGTAGTATTTTACTCAGTGCAGAACCAAAACAATTGTAAACACTTTTGTGTAAAAAAAAAAAAAAAACCTAATGGTTTAAGAAGGTTTTGTAATTATGGCAGTAACACATTTGCTAATTTTAGTTGTTATCCAAGGACCACTCACCAGATAAACCTAACACTGACACTAATAGAAATCAGTGTTTCCCCTACCATTAATATTAGGAAGAAGGTCAAGTTAATTTTATTTTCTAAACGACGTCAGATCACAGCAGAAGTCATTTAAGGTCCCCTTTCCTATAGAACAGGTCTGTACCTTGTACTTTTATTAAACAAACTAAACAGCCTCATGTTATTTATTGTATTTGCACGTCGTCATTTCTGTCTCTACGTGGTCACGTTTATAATTTTCCTTTCCTCTCTGTATCATGCACGGCTGAGTTCAACCCCGATGCACGCACACACAGACGGATACGTGCGCACACACACAGGTGAACACACTCCCACCAGCGTGTAGTAAAATACGTCGCGTCAACCATCTGAAAAGCAACAAAAATGTGTGGTGAAGATCTCGTTCTCATGTAGTAGCAGCCCGAATAGTTCTCCTGCTCCAGGTCCAAGTAGAGAAAATAGCCGAAGTGCTGCACGTCCTGCCTCTGACAAGCAGCAAAAGTTCTGTCACCATTGGATAACAGGTGTTGACCCAGCTGCTCACTTTAGTGGATAATTGTCGTAAAAAGAAATGTTCAGATGTTTAGGTCAATGTGCAGTTCAAGTAATTTTCAGTTCATAAATTGATTAATGTCATTAAAAGAAACAAGTTTACACTATGAAGTGTTTGTGTCGGTGTCTCCCCCCCCCCCCCCCAAAAAAAAAGGGGGGGGAAAAGAAAAAGTTGGAAACCTAGGGGAAGCACTGGAAACTGCATTGGTTTGTATGATCATTTTTCTCTTCATTGCAGGACAGTGAAAATAATACTATTTTTACTTTATTACCTTCTGAATATCACCTACACAAACTGATGTGTGCACTATGCGTAACGTTACCTGAAGGCGAACTCATTGCTCTGCCACAGGTGACAGAATATGGTCTCTGTGTTAGACTGGAACAAAACAGAACAAGTGACATTAAATCCTCATGAATTTCTCTTGCCAAAATTTTCCAACTTGTTTGATTCGACTTTGAATTCTTGTGTTCTTTGAAGTCTTGAGTGTCATTTAGAGAAAATGTTACATCATACTTTGAACATTAAAAAATAGAAGCAAATTGCCATAATGAGAAGTGTTCATCCATTAAGATAACTGGGCATCTTAGTTTGCAAACTGATATGCAGGCATGTATTTACTAGATACATAATCTGTTCATTTTATTATTGCTGTTTTCACAATTTTGCAAGTATGGCAAAAACCTTAGGCTAGACAGTATAGTTAAAGGCTTAATTATTATTTTCACTAGTACCAATCATTACATCCTCATGTGACTGGCCATACTAGTGCAACTTAGCAGATTGAGTGTGTGGGGAAAGACCTATCGGCTTATCACTATAACAAAATACATTTTCTCTTTGATTAAATGGTCCATCATTCAGGAATCTGCTTTGTATTTTCTTAGACCTTCATAAATTCATGGTCTGTGCAACATTGTAAAAGCATCTTAGTTGTGTTTTTCATGTGCGAGAGCGTTAAATAATACAAGTGTTTCCCCTACCGTTATACAAGGGGGGCGCCCCGCCCCCCCAAGACAGTCAAGTTAATTTTTAGAGAGAACTTCTGTGCACATTTCTGCAGGGGTCCACAGCGCTAACTTTATTAATTATTCATGATTATTAATTGTCCCCGACACAGATTCAGGATCGGTCAGCATTACAACAGCTGCTAGTTTGTATTGAAAACCACTTAAATGCCAAGGTTGTATTAAGTGTATGGACAGTTTGGGCACACACAGTTTCATTTAAGAAGTGGTTGTTTGAATTATTCTGTGGCACATTAATTTTTGGTCATGATGGTGCACTGTTTTCCCCTGATTTAAAACCATGTTGCTTCAAAGTGAATAACAATTATGGTACTCCCAGTATACTAAACATAAGTGTGTTTAGCACATGGCACTTTTTCACATTGATGGGATAGCCTTCAGGAAATGAGTTTACATCATGTTACATATGCGCACACGGGCTAGAGGGGCCCATATCCATGGAGAGTGTAGACCATTTTTAATAGAATTAGATTTGAATATGTGACGTACTGATTGACATTAATCGGAAACATGTATAAAACAATTACTCTGGTTCATTTTTTGCTGATACAACTTTTGAGTCTTTTTCCGTTATTGATACAGTATGGGTTGTTGTGTACTTTCTAATGTTTTTTGTTTTTTTTTCCTTTTTTGTTTTTCACCAGGTTAAAGACGGCTTCACCAGAGGATATTGAATATTTTAATTGTCAGGAAGAACTGATTAATGACCTGCATTCTCAGTACCAGCTAGTTGAACGAATCATAGGTATGCTTCCTCCAATGTATCATTTGTTGTTTGCGTGAAACAGTTTACTCTGAATATACAGTAGCTTCAGAAATTATTTTGACCTCTTCAATTTTTCAACATTTCATTGTGTTGTAAATGTGATTTTAAATGGATACACTTGCTGTTTTTGGTCATAAGTGTACACATCACACAAAAAACGTAGCTTTCTACTTTATAAAAGTATTCAGAACCACCAGGAAAGTGTAGGCCACCTTTGGCAAACTGACTGGAGATAGTTTTGAAGTGGGGGTGGATGGGGCTGCATTGAACTCTGATGGTAATCATCATTTCTAAACCCAGTGAAGCCAGCAGCTTCTCATAGCCTATATTGACTGTTGCATGAAATAGCAATTCATGCATTTCTCATCCACATGTATGTGAGATGTAAAGTGTCAGCTGCCCAAACCTCTGATTGTGAGAGTAGACTCCTGCGTGGCAAGTAAGCAGAATGCTTGCTTCACGTTTGTTTGTAGTGTTTATTTCAATATACTTGAAATCATTCCTGTTAAGAGGTTACACACTGTTTTATTTCTTCACTTTTACATGTTTGTGGAAAACACTACCAACACGAAGCTCCTCTTGCTACACACAGTTTTATTTCTTCACTTTTACATGTTCATGCCAAATACAACAAAGAAGTTACTTACTTCTGTAAATGAGTTTTGAGTTTTTGGTTTTTAGAATTTGTAAAAAAAAGAAAAATAAATAAGCATTTTCACTTGTATTTGCAAAAATTAGAGTTTTGTCCATTAAAAATTTAAAACACAAGACAATAAAAGTTTGGAAAAGGTTTGAATACTTTCTGAAGCATTTTATTGGGTACTACAGGATTTGTGTCACTAAGTAGGTCTCTGTATTTCTCTGTCTCTGTATTTGAGCAGGACATTCAAACCAGAAATCAGCGGCTGGTTACCCAGACTACCTATGCAAGTGGCAGGGTTTACCATATTCAGAGTGTAGCTGGGAAGATGGCGCTCTGATTGCCAAAAAGTTTCAGAAATGCATCACTGACTACATGAGCAGAAACCAGTCCAAGACCATTCCATCCAGAGACTGCAAGGTAAATCACTCCCAGCTGTATTAGCAGTATCATGGTAACCATGAGTAATGGACTTTGAATTTAGTTTAGATTGGTTTACTAGTCTTAATTTAGCTTTCGCTCTTATGTTATTTTAACACATCAAATATACTGAGAGTTCTGACTTAAACACTACCCTCACAACTTGCTGTTCTTTCCTTAGGTTCTAAAGCAGAGACCCAGGTTTGTGCCCATGAAGAAGCAGCCAGTATACATAGGAGGTGATGGACTGGAGCTCCGAGACTATCAGTTGGACAGCTTAAACTGGATGGCCCACTCTTGGTGCAAGTATGACCCAAGCAAATCCTTAAATTCTCAACTTGCATTGTCCATAATCAATACTGTATTTATGGGAAAAAGTACCATACTTATTGTAGTTTTGCTGGATTCTCATCAAACAACAGTTGTATACACCCTTCCAAAATGCATATTGTGTAGAAAAAGTTAATCGTAACACCCAGTGTGAAACAGAAATTAAAGAGCAAATACTCTCAATCCTTTTAATGCACTACTATTTCATGAACTGAAAGAGGCAGTAGGTGGATTAAACTGCAGATGAGTTGGCATGACGTACATTTCGTCATCATCCTGCAAACATCTACATTGACATCTGTGCAGTCATCGACATCCAGCCCAAAATTAGAGAGTGCGCAGATTGTCCATACTACAAGAGTATCAACAAGGTGGCCAAAAAAATTAGATACTTGTATTGTGTACCTTAAGTATGTACTTTGTTTCCCTCACACATCACATACTGTTTTGTTTAAATTTTTGTGCTGCAAAATAGAACTAACAATCAAGGTCATTTTTCTTCTTTTTTGTCAGGATATTGCCATCATGTATTCAAGTGCATGTGTGGAACATGTTTGTGTACATATCCCTGTTGTAGTACATTCTACATGTCCTGTGTGTATTGAACACCTCTCCAGTTTTGTCTACACATGAAGGTTTCATGTAAAGAAAATGTTGATGTGAAGTCTTTTCTTTGTAACTGTCCTTTTGCCAGCTCTTAACCAAGTCGGTGGAAATATTACTCCTTGGGTTTGTGTGTCAGCCAGTGGTACAGGCTAAGATCTTTGGGAATATTTATTTATTTTGTAATCCATATGGTGGCAGCAGATATATAGTATTTAACTGAACGCTTAATCATTCAGTAATGTGCTGCAGGCTGACGATCTGTTTTTAACTGTTGCTCTCTTCTGCTCTGTCTTTAATTCATAGAGGTAATAGTTGTATCCTTGCTGATGAGATGGGTTTAGGAAAGACCATCCAGACCATCTGCTTCCTCAACTACCTGTTTAATGAGCACCAACTGTATGGGCCCTTCTTGTTGGTTGTGCCTCTCTCTACACTAACTTCTTGGCAAAGAGAAATCCAGCTCTGGGCCCCCCAGATGAATGTTGTGGTCTACCTGGGAGACATCAACAGCAGGAACATGGTATGGTGGTGATTTCAACACCTGTTGTACACCCAGTAGAGAATGTCTGACTATGCACAATGCCATATCTGAGGAAGAAAAACACTCAAATGTTTTCATTCAATTTCATGTCCCCTATTTATCCCATAATTAAAGGTGAAGATGTATGGATGCAAGCAGCAAAGCATTTTGGAGGAGGCTGTGATGTGATGTTTTCATTTTCTTGCATTTTGTTTAATAGATCAGGACACATGAGTGGATGCATGTCCACAGCAAAAGAATGAAATTTAACATCCTCCTCACAACATATGAGATTCTTCTCAAAGACAAGGTCAGCAGCTACTTCACACTGTGATGGGTCATTGTCTTGCTGATATTTGTGTCTTAATTGTCTTATGTCATATTAAATGGTTTATGTCAGTAAAAAATTACAACGTTAGTACATGTAAAACCTGTACTGTGTGTCTGCAGTCGTTTTTGGGCAGTGTTAACTGGTCCTGCATTGGTGTGGATGAGGCGCACCGACTGAAAAACGATGACTCCCTCCTCTACAAGACCATGATTGACTTCAAGTCCAATCACAGGCTTTTGATTACAGGAACGCCATTGCAGAACTCCCTAAAGGAGCTCTGGTCACTGCTGCACTTCATAATGCCTGAGAAGTAGGATATATATATATATTTTCTATTCTTAAATGCTAACTCAGAGGTTATACATCTGTCCTTGCCTCCTTGGCATTATGGTTTTAATGTTTTTATGAATGGACAAAGAAACCTTTACATCTTGTTTTTATCAAAGCAGAGTGTAGAGAGACCACATTATCTAAACCTAGTCACAACAAAGTAGTTGTGCCATATTTTACGTGCACAAATTCCTAGTAATATCTTTTTTAAGTGATCTTTATCCATTAAGAGAGCACATTAAAATAGCTTGATATATAATTGTATAGTAATATAAACCCTAAATAACACAAACAAGTCTATGCTGCACTCTGTACAAAGTAGGGGATGAAATTTAACCAGATTTACACATTTTCATTCTAAGGAACAACTAAATAAGTTTGTTTGTCTGTTTCCTGTATCGTCTGTTGTATTACTGCATACCCACAATGTGCTGTGTGTCTTGTTCAAGGTTTCACTCTTGGGAGCTGTTTGAGGAGGAGCATGGTAAAGGTAGAGACTCAGGCTACACCAGTTTGCACAAAGAGTTGGAACCATTTCTACTGCGCAGAGTCAAGAAAGACGTGGAGAAATCACTTCCTGCCAAAGTGGAGCAGATCCTCCGAGTGGAGATGAGTGCTATCCAGAAACAGTATTACAAGTAAGAACTGTGCGCTACCTTTTAACCTGTAGGAATGGTTTAACTGACATTTATAAAACGTTTTGATTATATTTATGTCATGAGAATGATCTTAACATGACCAAAATATTACAGACTTTACAGACTTGTCACTACTGCCCAAGAACGCTGACCTTTTCCAAACGGCAGCATTATTGACCCATCAACATCAAAAATATATTTAGCTGACTATACTTCTGTAAGTCTTTATTCTGATGATCGTATAAGATAAGGGATTAATATAAGTAGACATCACCAAAGTGGAGCACTGGCAAGGATTGTGCTGTTTTTAGTTTTAAATTGTGTTAGTTTCAGTACAGTTCGCTCTCCAGAAGAGTGATCAAATATACAGATAGTTTGTTCAAATAAATTAATAATAATAATGGTTTATTTTATTAGTCCTTTTGGGGAGACTTGCAAACAATGGGATATAATAGTGCAACCAAAAGCTGTCAATTGTTTATGAGGGTGATGGAGGAAGGAAAGAAGCTGTTTTTGTGTCTGGTAGTGTTTGTTTGAAGGGATCTGTAGTGTTTGCCTGAGGGAAGGATTTGAAGAAACAGTTGCCTGGGTGGGTAGGGTCTTTAATAATGTCTCCTGCTCGCCACTTGAGTCTTTTTGTGTACAGTTCCTCAATGGCGGGCATAGGAGTTCCAATTATTCTTTCAGCAGACTTAACAGTGCGCTGCAGTCTGCGTTCGTCTTGTTTTGAGGCTGCACAAAACCAAACCGTGATAGATGAACACAAGATCGATTTTTAGTGTAGAGTCGAGTCATGAGATCTTGTGGAAGACTGTTTCCTCAGTTGCTGTAGGAAGAACAGTCGCTGCTGGGCTGTAACCAGGAGTTACAGGAAGAATGTTATTTCACCTTGTGTATTGTGTTTAAGATTGTTAAGACATGTCAAGTTAACACTATGTGGAACATTCAAACATAAAACAACAAAATTAAAACATTACAGTGATCCCATATCTTGTGGAAAAAGGGAGAACAGAGTTCTAACCAACCATTCTAATGTGTATAGAGGTGTGTTCTCATTTTGTGGCAGCCAGGGATTATTTGTACATGCTTTAACACAAATTAGACTGTGCTAATGCCTTCAAATGCTGTTGTACAGAAGAAACAGCTTGTCAAAGAGTTTAGATATTGTCAGAATCACTCATTCAATTATAGGACTATTGAGTTCTTTACTGGCATCCGTGCTTTAACCACATTAAACATTTTCTCATAATTGAAACGTATCTACTGATTTGGGTGTTTTGATTGAAGTTTTAAAAGTTTTGTCTGTAGAAATACAAACAGTGCCAGCAGAGTGATGCTGGTTGTGAGATGTGCTTTCAGCCCAGCAACACCAACATCCTGTCCTCTTACCTGTGCATGTGCATGCAGTGCTTAGCACCAAATTGACAGGCAGACTTGAATTTGAACATCTAATTAAATCTTATCTATCAGATAGATCCCAATTTGTTCATGTTAATGATGAGTCCTCCACGCACACAAAAGTTAATTATGGGGTCCCACAGG